>NJDC01009416.1:100729-118056 GCA_002245475.1 Calephelis virginiensis
TGTGTTTGTGTTCGTGCGTGCTGGCGTATGTGTGCGTGCGTGTGTATGTGTTTGTGATTTTAAACCTTTTTATGTGGCTTCTGTGGTCGGACGGTCTAGGTGTTAGATTTGACTTCATCAGCAACGAGATGAGTAGGGAAACAAAAAGAAAGGATCATTTTTTTAACTTTTTAAAAAGAACAATGTTACTAGGGGATGGATATGTACCCGGTTGGCGATAGGTTTGGCCCCTTTCACATTGTGAGACTAAGTGTCTTCGATTAGTCGTGGATTGTGCCTTAGCCTAGCTTTGTCCCTGTTTGGGGGATAGGGGCATCAAGTTCCTTTTTTTAATTCTATTAATTTTAAAGATTAAAAGAAAATATAAATTATAAGAAACTATATAGCTATTTACTTAATTTAATCTTATTTAAAAATAATTAATATGGATTTAGAAAAGGCAGGTCTACATTCTATGCTTGTTTTGACTTAGTAAGAAGAGTTCCTGAAGTAGAAAAAAATACCCATTTGTATCTAGTTACAAAGAAAAAATATTTATAACAAAGCTTAAGTGATATGGTATTAGAGGTAAATCATTACATTAGTTGTAAAGCTATTCAGAGAATAGTTTTTTTATATTATACAAGAGGAGGCAAACGAGCAAGTGGGTCACCTGATGGAAAGTTATCACCACCGCCCATGGACATCCGCAACACCAGGAGTATCACAGACGCGTTGCCGACCTTTAAGGAATGAGTACGCTCTTTTCTTGAAGGTCCATAAGTCATAATTGTTTGGGAATACCGCCCTCGGTAACTATTTTCACAAAGGTGTTGTGCAAGATAAAAAATGTCTTTACATTGCAATCCCATACAAATTGTATTTCAAATTATCATTTCATTGACTGCTGTGTAGTGTTTAAGGGTCATTACTTTTTTAAATTTGTTTAAGTGATTGGACTGATGCTACGCATCATGGTTCAATCCTATTTGCTGATGATAATACTTTTCTCATTAAGTGTTAAAATTAAAATAATTTTAGATGTAAAATAATCCTTTATTTCGGATCGGATCCTTTATTTCGGACTCGGCGGAGGTGGGAGGTGGGAACTTAAGGTAGGGTTGTCACATTCTGTGTCATTTGGAGGACTATTTGCCACAACAGTTACACTGCTTACGTCGAATTCGCAAAATTAAAGCTTATTTTATATCTGTTATAATGGATTTCCGCAAAGTAACGTCAGATTCAATAAAAAAAGAAAATGATTTCGTTGCTAAAACAAGAAATACTGATTGAAGCGACATAATGTTTAAATGAAAATAATCTTAAAATAAAACTTTTGAAGACAAAATTAGTTGCATTTTGAGCACATTTTAGAGAAAATAAAATCAAATGCACTGTGAAATAATGCTAATACAGAAAACATAGATTTTACTGATTGCTTTGGAATAAAAAAATATACATTTTGTAATTAGAAATCGTATACTGTTTCTCTTTGCAAAAAAAATACATTTTTGTATAATCTGTGTTAAGAAAAATGGAAAATTGGAAGGCTTAAATGCATACCTCTTAACTTATCATGGGTAAGTTTCTTTTGTTTTGCAGTACCTATGGTATTCCTATTTGCGAAAATTATGTAGATTTAATTTTGGTCTTTATAGTTTAAAATAATTGTATACGAGTGATATGTAGCGTTGATCAGTTACATTCATGCAAACCACTTTTTAGGTTATACAAAATTACATTTAGCTTGTTCATACAGCTTGGATGTACATGTATTATTAAAAAAAACCAGGTAGTAGGTTTGTCACATTTTAGAAATAACGACAAATTCTATTTACGTACCCCGAAACTAAATATTTACAAAAATAGTTAATATTCCGTGTTCATTTGTTTACACTCGCTGAACTAAATTCCAGATAATTTTAAATCAATTCTATTAAAAAGATTTCGTAAGTAAGTATTCAATTGCTGTTAGATCTTGAGAATCCACACTTTTTTTTAAGGTAAATACTTGTAATTTTCCACTATAAACTATATAATTAATCTTATAATAAATAAGAAAAAGGTTTTAATATTGAAAAAAAATGTTATTTAAATTAAAAATATTTTTATCCTAAATTAGAAAAATACATTTCACTTCATTTCACATGCAAATAGGGACCTGACGATAGTTGCAGTCTTTCTGGCGCTAGCTCGAATGTTAAAAATATCTGTCTTTCTCACATTTCGCACACCAAAAAAGGCCACGTTTACGTTTTACTACAACATTGCCAGCCCACGACAAAAATCGAAGCCACTGACGTTTGATGTATTGGACCACCTCGGACAAACATGGAAATTATGAAATCGTTTTTTTCTCGTGCTAACATTTCCCAAACCAAAACACATTTCGGCAATTCATCGCAAGTTTCGGCCGAATCCCGCGGGTGCGTGATCCCGGCTTATCCCGGGAATCAATAACTCTTCCCGGGCGATGACAGCCGATCTCCCGGTAATCTACTACCATTTGTCAATCTGTATCTTACTGTTTGTGGGATCATTTGTGTTTATTTCATAAACCAGCAAAAAGGTTTAGATTCTACATAGTCTTGCTACAAGAAAGTAATCAATTAATTTGCGGTTTCCGAAGCTTTATTTATATCTATACTGTATATCAGTTGCACAAAACCGGCTTTGCACCGAGAGCGCAAACAACGTGTACCTACGGCGAGAGGTCCACCCGGTACTTGATTCCTCGTCTATTTAATCACCCCTACCTATAGAATTGCGTAATTGTATTACGAAAACTAATATAAAAAATAAACTAAAAATGTTTTTATTAAATAACTTGGAACTTCACTATGAAGATTTTTAACACGTGTCACTTAATTATGTAATAAATTGCAAATGTTCCTATTTTTATAGAATACATATTTTATATACCTGTCATAATGAAACAATGTGCCTGAGTGCACTGAGTTGTAGACTTATGGCATTTTATATTAAACCTATGTGGTTTTTTAAAAATGTCTTTATGTAGTATGTAAACAAATTGTGAATCTGTAATAAATGGAAAAAAATATTGAATCTATCTTAGTCAACGATATCGGTACATAGAAATACTTTAGTAAATCCCAGAGTAAGTTTCATTAACACCCAGACCTGGAAATGCAGACATCTAAATGTTCGTCACACAAATGCCTGCCACGGTCGGAAATCAAACCGATATCGCGGTAATGGGTACATAACACCTTAGACGGTAGGTAATAGTGTAATCTAAAGCTGTAACATTGAAGCTAAGTAAGTAAGTATCTTCACGTCACAGAGGCACAGCCGGGGCACCCACACTAGCCGAAGTCACTAAACCCCACAATGTGATAGGTAGCAAGCCTATCGCCAACCGGGCACATTCCAATCCCGAGTAATGTTAATTTGATTAGAAAATTGAAAATATACATTTTTTTGTTGCCTGGCCCGGGGGTCAAACCCGAGACCTCAAGAAGTCAAGTCAGACGCCAGAAAGCAGCTTCAGCAGCTTTAATCTCCATGGGACTTTATTAAGTCCACTTTGTCCACGAACAAAGCGACTTTAAAAGTCTTATTCAACAATTACATCTTCAATTTTTTTTGAATGAAAAAAAAGAAGTGTATTAAATTTTCAATATCACATAAGAGGCAAGTAGATACCAATGTAACAACTAATCTGTAACTGTAATCTGTAAATGTAACTAACTTCACTGGAACAAGGTGGACTTTGTAGACTCTACTACATTTTTAGGAATGACAACTCATAAAAATTACGGTGATGGCCGCACACTGACAAACTTTCAATTAAGTTAAGCTCAGCAGCGTATGCTGTTAAAAAAATGAGACAAACAACTGATGTTGAAACCGCTAAAATGGTTTATTTCAGTTATTTTCACGGCATCATGTCATATCGAGTTCTTCTCTGGGGGAGTTCTGCCGAATTAAATACTACCTATTTAGCAAAAGAGGACTACGACTACGAGCAACTTGTACCTTAAGCCCAAGAGATTCCCTGAGAGAAACATTCAAAGAAATTATAATTCTAACAGTAGCTTCCCAGAAAAATTAATATATGTTCAAATAAATGCATGTGTCTCGTCTCCACAGAGAAAGCTAATCTTTCATGGGCCAATGTAAACTTTTTACAATAAACTTAACGATTATATTAATGAACTTCCGATATTTTATTGCTGAATGTTTAGTAAAATATATAAGTAGTAAATATATAAGTAAGTATAGTATAATAAAAAAATAGTGATTGGGATTAATTGCTCATCATGCTAATCACTTATATAATGTTTTGTACTTTTTTTTTATTTATTTTTATGATATTGGAAGGGAAAGAAGCAGACGGATTTTCTGATGGTAAGAAATTCATGCCGCCTAGAGACACCAAAGGTGGTAATGGTGCTATGGCAACCTGAGGCCGGGGTGACAGTCCACGAACAAAAGTTAAGGTAACGGCGTTATGGTAACAGTAATAGATGAAGCGGTGGTACCAATCCGGGCGAGACGCCGCGGAACTCGACCACATAGTAACTTTCATTATTGTTCTATTCATAATTTATTATGAAAAAAAAGAAGCGTTCGACGGGTCTACGACGCAAGTGCCTTTTGTATGGTCTAAGTGAAATAAAATATTTTTTAATTCGTTACAGCGGATAGTAATTTTACCTTTATTTCTAGTATCACTAATTTTATTAAACTGGTTTAAGTTTTTTTACATAAATTGTGTTTTTTTGTGTAGAAATATATTATACATGTGTCTAATATTTATAAATATATGAAAAGTCAATATATTTTTTTAAAAGTTCTCTAACAACCAAATAAAATAAGCGTAACTTTAGGCGCCAAATGAACCCAAAAACATAAATATATAAACTACGGCACGTTATGATACGGCATGATAAGACGTACTAACCTTTGAGAAAACCCCAGGCATTCAAAATGCGATACGTGTGAGAGAGACGTCACTTGTGCGAGAGAGGCGGCTCCTGTTCATTTGGCAAGTGTCAGAAGCGCCTCTATTATTTATGGGCTGTCACGGTAGGCTTTTATTTGTTTCGTAGACAAGGATTTTCTTTTTTCGCAGTTAATAATAAATTTCATAAAAACTTTATGTGGCTAAGTTTGGAACTTTGCTGACCTTTTTAGGTCTTAGTACTCATTTATTATTGGTTTATTTCTGGCGTTTTTTGGAAACTCTGACACATTTCAGTCTTTAGTAGTGCTTTTTGTAACAACAATAATAACAACAAATCGAAATAAGGAATAACAAAATATGAATTTCACACTTACCAAATCTCGTCACTAAGTACCAAATCATGGGAAAGACATTGGTTCACTGATGCCCGTCTATCTAAAACCTATCAGAAGGGCTCCGGCATCTGGTGACCGCCTTCCCACGACAGCCAACACTGCTTTAAACTCAGCCTACTCCTCTAGTCCCCTTTCACGATTGCTTGACAGGAGTACTGAGGAGCAGCCATCATGGTCTATGACTCCCAGTTTCCCCGGATGTCCCGATACTCCATCCCGAATACTCCCTTCCCCCCGGCCACGCCTAAGCTTGTTAACAAGGGGGGACTGGAACGCTTCAAGTTTTTATTTAAAGGTTTCTAAAGTTAGCTCAGTTTTAGCTCCCGACTTACAAGTTAGTGAGGCATATTAGAAGTTGTCTGTGTGTGATATCGAACTTTAGAAAGGAAGGACCGATTTCGTTGCCGTTTTATGTTTTGAAAGTGGACGAGATCGAAAGGCTCTGAGGTATATTACGTAGGTATGGGCTTTGTTATGTACTGAACATTTTCAATTTCAAAATTATATTACTGGCTACCGCGCGCTAATACATCGAAATCAATCGTAATAGACCAACAATGCTTCGCGTTTGTAATATGAATAGCTTAAGATGACCCGTACATTGAAATGTTTCTCTACGTTCGGGATTTCAAGTTATTTGGCCGTAATTTAATATTCGGTATCTTATATTCGGTTATAACGTCTGTCATTTGTAAACTGCAAAACCTATGACCTCGAAAAAAATTAGGTAAATTTTAAAGCACTTAAACACTAAAACATAATAATTCCAAAAATAAACAGTTCAATGACCTCCGACAAATCCTGTACGTAATGTAGTCAAATACCACCACAATCAAGTCCGCTCCCCAAAAATCAATAAAATCGGTTTATTAATTTAAAAGTTATACCACAGACAGAAAGACAGACAATAATAGGTTGAAGAATTAATGTAATCGATATTCGTGTTGATGCCTTTCAAGGGAAACGGGATAAAAAGTATTCTATAACCTTTATCGATACATAGTTCAGTGGATTCGGCGATAACCGCGGTCGGGATAAACAAAAATTGCAGTATCTTCACGCCCATATTACCGAAGAGGTAGACAGAGGCACAACCAGGGCACCCACGACTAGCCGAAGACACTAAGTCCCACAGTGTAATAGGTGGCAAGCCTATCGCTAACCAGGCACATATCCAATTCCAAGCAACATTTTTTTTTACTAGAAAATTGGAAAAACCCCATTTCCTTATTGTTGCTCTACCCGGGATTCGAGCCTGAGACCTCATAATGTCAAGTCCGACACCTGGACCGTTAGACCACAGAGGCGATAGCAAAAATTGAAAAGTGATAAAAATTGAAAAAATGATAAAAACTGTATTCTTCGGGCTGAAAAGTCCACTATTTTACCATTTTGTTATTGGTTTAGTATGATGATCCTTCCTCATCAAATAAGAAATGAAGCAATGAAACATATTAAATTTGCGTTTGAAAAAGGGGTCGAAAGTGGAAATATACAATGTCTAAAGATGCTTATTCACTCTTTTTTATATACTCTCACTCTTCTTTATTATATTTACTCTGTTGATAGGAGTAGCACTATCTTCATCTGAAGTTTCAAATGTAGGTAAAGATGTACCTATAGCCGCCAGCATGCTCTTGCAATAATCCTATTCTAAGACCCACGTACCGTATATCCACAGGTTTGGTTCCAAAACCGGCGAGCAAAGTGGAAAAAACGCAAGAAGAGCACCAACGTCTTTAGATCCCCCGGAGCGCTGCTGCCTTCGCACGGTCTGCCACCCTTCGGAGCTGGTGATGTCTGCGGCCCGGGGGTCTTTGCTGATCGGCCCTGGTCCATGCCTGCTGGTATGTGCCCACAAAAATATCCAATATATATTTTAGATCCCCATTATTGGATCTTGTAGAATGAAGACAAGTTTACCCCGAATAGCTTTAGTCTAACACGACTGAAGCGTATAAAAAAAGTATTTTCACGCACATATCCCCGAAGTGGTAGGCAGATGCTCAATCAGGACACCCACGACTAGCCGATGTCACCAAGTTCCACAATGTGATAGGTGCCACCTATCGCCAACCGGACACATATTTTATCCCGTGCAACGTTACTTTCGTAAAAAAATAAAAATACATATTTTCTATTTTTTTATTGCCTGAAAAATGTGGAAAATACAAAAACGGTGCCCTCTGTTGCAGTGCTACCGTCTTAAGGGTCCTCCACAAAAGTTTTGATAACAATCGAAATAGGTGGGGATATGGCTAGCAGGAGACGGAAAAAACGGTCTTTGGCTAATAAAATTAAATTTGAAGTTTCAATTGTTAAAGGTTGACATTTTGATCAATCTAAATTTCAGGTTTAGGCCAGTTGTCACAAGGCGGAGTGTCGATGGGTGGGTTTGGAGCCGGAGCTTTGCCACAGCTCGCTGCGGACCTCAACCCCTCTTTGCCGATTAGCTCAGTGGCGTCGCAACCCTACCAGTCGCACTACCCTCTCAATACCCTTGGTAAGTGGACATTGCCAGGCGTGTGTCAGATATTTTTTGCTGTCTTTCTGTGGTTGGTTATTCTGTAGATCATAAATAAATCTACCATAATCTCTCTTTTATCAGATTGATCTTAAAGATTTATATCTCTACTTATCTGTGCGATGGTAATGGTGGTCCAGTGTTTTATTTTGTACAATACGACAGCAATTCTATATACAAAGAACATTGCGAATGTCAACATGCGACAGTAGACTTACCCTGTACGCTAGATTTCCGAAAAAAATGACACTCATACATAAGATGTAGTTATTAATATTCACACTAACATAATATCTATTTATACTTTTTTAAGAAGTGGCGCAACGTTTCATTTTTGACGATCTCTATTAGACTAAAAACAAATAAAACATTTGACGCACACTCTACCCGTGAAACTGGGATTTTAAAAATGTGATTTTGCCTTCGGGCAATCATGAAAGTACCATTTTGGTACACATCTTTTGGTTACATTATCGTCTTTTGATAGCACCTTAAATGACGAATAATTTAAATAATGACATTGGCTAAATAAGTCGTGACAAACGATTGAAAGCCATATTTATAAAAAAAAAGAAGAATTTAAATGATAACGATGTAACCGCTACACCTGCCCAAACAACGCTAAGGGCTGATTTCGCCGATCATAGATTATATAGATAGATTGGTAGGTAGATCATAAAACTAAGTTCAGTGTGAACGAATTCAATTATCAGACACGATCCCGTACATAAGCTGTTGCAAGAACTTTTTTAAAATTGCAAATATTTTTATCTCCAACCCCTAAGAATCTACTTACCACGTAATAGTTTACTAATTAAATGTTTACAATATCCATTTTTTTTTAAATTACTCCGGTCACCGGTCAAAGTTGACATGACTGACACGGTTCTCTTGGAGCTCTTGAAATGGATTGGTCCACAGAACTAATTAAGTGAGTTGGTCAGATGGTTCAGCTACTAAGTACGTTGACGGTCTCAGAACCTGATTACAACCCATGAAATTTGCAGAAAACCAGCGAAGCAAAACACTAAATCATGACAACCATCTTTTCAAAATTCTTTCGACAGTAATATATCGTTCGGACCGCTCATGTTACGAGTCACAAATGAAGCTAAGTTCTAATTAAAATAAGCTAAGAACTAATCAAAACAAGTGAAATGGTTCTTCGTAACAAAGTGACACTTTACAAGAATACGTGTTAGACCAATATTAGTTTAAGCGACAGTAGCCTTCGCACAAGTAACCCAAAATAGGTTCGGGCGCACTGTCACCGGTGGCCCGTAGCACGTAGTAACAGTGACACCACGACCTAGACTTACCTAAAATAGCATTTTAAAGAGTTTTCTGAATGCTACATTGCAATAAGGGCTGCCTATCCCAACCTGGCTAGCGTGCGACTATAATCGGTCACGAACGTATCCAAAAAATTTAGCAGTCCCCGTCGTATACTATAGGACCCCGCCGATCCATAACGAACGCAAACGATAAAATCCCTCCCAATTCCAACACAAGAAGCAACAGCAAAAAGACCTACGCCTGCGCTTCCGGTCTCGGCGACGAAGAACGCTTTTCCGCCCGGCGCCGAACGCCGTTCACGACGAGTCCCAATCCCTCCAACGGATCCACCCAATCCAGACAGTGCTTGCTGCTGGCACTGTAGGTTTAATTCATCTAAATAATAATGTCTCGGACTTAGCACTCAAAAAAACTCACAAAGCCCGGTGAAGCTGTAACAATCGCGAGGTTAGCAACATGTTAGTCATTAAAAAAACACCTTTTCTCGAAGAGTTTCATCGTACTTTGTACGCATTAACGCGTATTTGGATTATGTCAGATTAATAAAACTATAAAAGACATAACGTTTTTATTTAGTATAGTACCTAAATCCCCAATTCCTCTTATACTAGAGCCATTACATTACATTACATTAAAGTTGGATTTAGGTTCCCCAGAAATGAGCTAGAGCTGAGATAGAGCTTTTAAAGCTGATCCAGTGCCGTTGATCGCTGTTGCAATGGGGGAAGATGTCACCTCTTCGAAAGTGGATTTATTTTATAAGTATAAAGTACGGTGATAGATTTAATAATTTTAAGAATCTTTTGTCTTATCAAGTTTCCTCTGAAATTCAATACTTTTTGACTTGTTTTGTTACCGGTGAAATTTTCGAATTTTGATACAATAACTTGTTTTTAAGCTGTTTTTACGAGAATAAAGAAGAAACAAGTACTTGATTAAAACATAGTTTTTCAAGCGACACGAACAGGGATTCAGACCGGATCAATGTCTAGTCTGAATCATTTGTTAGTGTTGCTGTTCCTGACCTAAAATACAACAACATGTCTATGCCTTCCACCTTTTGTGTTAATAATCTAGGCGTAAATTTTATGTTCGGATCTCAATTTGAATTCCCATGTTAATAAATTAAGTCGAAGAAATCACTTCGCTTTCACTATTTCAGACCAAACGAAACAACTTTTTTAATACAAAGTATATATTTTTTAAACTGCGCCCACGTGACGACTGACTACCGCATATTTTGCTCAAGGTGATTAAAATGGATTCGTAGAGTTAGAGCGTGCTCTCTTCTTGACTCTACGTGACATTTGATAACATTGTTGACAGTGCGAGCCATATCGACTCAACTTGACAATATTTTACATAAAATGTTTTGAATGAGAACTCTCTTTTTACTGTAACATCTAACTGTGTATGTGCGTTTTACTACAACTATAATATGAATGTGTTGTTGTCATATTACAGGCGACACGATGATGTCGTACTGCAACAACATGAGCGTGGAGGGGTCGCCGACGCCGCCGCACGCTCCTTGCGCCGCTGCCGCTTCACCCGCCGCCTCCGGTAAGACCTACTTATCTTCAAGAATTTCAAATATGACAAACGATCACCTCTCATAGTCAACCTTTTCGGTTTCAAAAGTAAAAGTAAGGTATCTTCACGCCCAAAAAATATTATTTTAATATTCTTTTTCTCTCGAGAAGGTCTATTCTGATAGCGAAACACCTTATAAGAATGTCTGTTAGATCTAAATTAGCTTACAAAATATATTTTTTTTTATTCTGCGGCTACACCAGGAAATAGTAAACGCAAAAACCCAAATGAATCTCAAGGAAAGTCAAGTTCTAAATAGACCCAAACCTCCAAAAATAACAGTCTCTTTCACATATCTCCTGTTCTGTCGCAATATTTACATCAAAATCTACCAGTGTCACCGTTTAACTTTGACTTTCACGATATCGTTGGTCGGACACATTTACCGTCTCGTCGTCTTGAGTGTTTAGTGTGTGATTTAAGTAATTAAATGTTACAAAGCTAAAAGCGCTTTGGCTTACTTAAGGTGAAGTATATTTGCAGTGAGCGAGGGAGCGTGCGCGGGCGGCGGGGGGGACGGGGAGGAGGGGTGGCGCGGCCACAGTATCGCCGCGCTCCGCCGCCGCGCGTCCGAGCTATCCGCCGCCATCCCCCCCTACCTGCAGCTCAACTACGACGCGCACAGTCCCGTCTACTGACGCGGGCAGCATGCCGCCCATCAGCCCCCTCTAATGAAGCGAGACAATCATTATGTTTTGTATAGATCAATTTCAAACGGTCGGCCTTAATCTGGCAGGTCGTAGAGCTGTTATACGGTTTAAAGGTAAAAATATTCCGAAGCAAGTGTCGGAATATGCAGTGATGCCGCTTTAGTGACTTTCTGGTAGGGCAGCGACACTTGTCGTGCTTTCTGCCAGTGGTGACTCCATTCACAGTCACGGTGTGCTTCGAAACACTCTCTGCGTAAAATACCGTTTCTTAAACACCACTTCTTCTCTTTATTCCATTTAAGGGTGGAATAATCATGAGTTCAAATGGCTTTATCCATTCTTAATTAAAGACTCCAGAACTTAAATGATATATTTTTTTATTTTGTACAAACTTTGAAATGTTTTGAGTTGATGTGGGCACAGACAGTAAAGTTATTATTTAAAATTTTTAAGAAGTCGAAGTCGGTATGTTGAAACGTGTGCAAAATTATGTCCAAGAAATTTGCAAACGTCTATGCATCGCTATATTCATATTCATACGCTGGAGTTAAGCTACAGAATTATTTGAAAGAAAACAATAAAACATTTTCCCGCTTTGTAATACGAGTATATATTATAATAATATTGTCTTAAATAATAATTATGTGTAACTAAATGAGAAATGGAACATAACTTTTTACCAATCACATACCTGTGTACTCCTTATGGAGTATCCACCAACCGCAAACCACCATCCACCATTTACAGCCACCCCCCCCCCACCCACCACCGTACCGATGTTACTCCTGGGGAAACTAAATTAGGGAAATACTTATGTTTTAATGGCATTGGAAGGAAGCGAGTTGCTAGTAAAAAAGATGATGGCGGAAAATTGTGAAATGTATGATTACCGGTGACTTCCCCACCGTCCAGGAAAAAACTGTATTGAACAGTTTTCGCACCAGAACTACATAATACTACCGTACCAATATTGTCAATTAGTTAACAATATGCTCTAGTTTTAAAACATATTCACATGTTACTTTAGAACACCTCCTGTATAAAGCGTTGGGTAAGCTTTTCCAAAGCGAGGTTTTGAATCAAAAAGCTAGACTCGCTTTGCATAATTCTGTGCTTATCCCAAGTCCCAACGTTATTGTATGGAAGTGAGAGTTGGATATGTCAGAAAAAGCATGAAAGTAGGATGAATGCGGTAAAAATGAGAGCGCTACGGAAAATCTGTTATGTAACGCTCGCTGACCACATTCGTAACAGTGAGATCCGAGAAAGAGTGGAATTGAAAGAAAGTCTCGACATGTCGACAGAATGACAGATGAAAGATTGAAAAAGCAGATATACAATGCGAATGTGGATGGATGTAGGTACGCGGGAAGACCAAGGTTGACATTCCACGATCAGATCACTCGGATATTATCCGAGGGTGGTGTCTAGAGTCGCGTGTTTGTATGAAAAAGGTAATGAATGTGAAGGAAGCCATAAAGGTTTGGCAGGATCGTGAGGTTTGACACTCGATACTCTTTGCCTACGCCGTAAGGGACTTGGCGTGAATTTACGTATTTCACACCCAAACACATTAGTTGCACATACTAGTTAGGAAATGCGAAAAAGACATGACTTTTTGTTTGAAGAACTCAACGGGTTCCCGTTCAATAATCTTGCCACCAATATAATCAGAAAACCCAAAAAAAAATCAAACAGTTGCACTCCGAGAGTGTCGGCAGAGGTGGGAATTTGAATATTAGCGTTGTGCACTTTCATATTTTGGAACGGTTAGGGAATGGTTTTGCACGAATTGCAATCGTATTGAAATTATCTAGAGTGATGGTACTCTAACATAATATGTGATCAAACATAATATTCACTTAATTGAGAACAAAATAAAATTATTTAATCATACTCTTTGTACAAGCACCTCGCGAGATGTTAAAGCTAGCTCACAGCGAGGGTGCACTGACCGACGAAAGCAAAATCACAATTTGAAATGTGGCAACAACATGCAGTAGTTTTACTCTCCGTCTTACAAATTTTAGATCAGGTCACGTTTCCTGGAGCGCGTTTAACATTTCTTACCCATCACAAAAAGTGCACAACACCGTTAAAGAAGTTTTCATTTAAAAATTCAGTCCCTCCAGCCCCTTCAGCCCCTCCAGCGGGTCGTCGGTCGGGATGTGACTGGTCGTGGAGTTCCGTTCCATTTAACGTTATCACAATGTGATGCAAATTGTTACAACCGAATGAAACTTAATGTATACGGATTCGTACAATAAATAAATATAATGATAGATCAATAATATTTATTAAGTTATATTGTTAGTCCTAGGAAGTTATTGGTGTAGTTCCGACAGTATGTACTCGAGTTTATAGTGTAAGTTACTCTAACATTCCAACTTTTAGTATGTATAAATGTAATAGGAACTTTCAAAATAAATTCATAATCAATAATAATATTGTTTTTATTACTTATGATTATTTGCGAAATCAACTGTCGTCCTGAGTTTTGTAAACATTTGTATACCTAAATATAATTATTTGTTTCGTGTAACATAACTGTTGTAGTAAGGAATGCAAAATCGCGTATAAAGCCCAATGCAATGTATTTGTTTTTGAGTTTATCAAAATTATGTCCAGTTTATTTTTTGTTGTAATTCTTATTATTTAAATAAATTAATAAAAGTGTTTGCATAAAAAGCATAGGTAGTACTTACTACTTATTCTGTCCAATATTAGCATACGTATACATACGATACAAACACATAAGATACAGATTTTGGTAAGTAAAAATACGTTGACAAAATTATATTTAATAAACCCTCTGACCCAGACCAGAGGGAAACCAGCCACGTTCATTACACAAATTACCCTAGATGATACCGAATTATTTTATATAATGTACTATTTAACTTGAGGTCACCGATATAGATGTAACCACTCGATTCCAAGTTTTTGGAACGAAGTTCCTTATCGCGCGTTGTGAAAGAAACATAGACGGAAAAAATCTCACGGAAAGCTGTAACGTCTTTTTTTGCTGAAAGCTGTGCGGCGTGCGCATGTTTCTCTGTCTGTCTCTTTCTCTCTTATAGAAAGCAAGCCAGATATTTTAATTTCTATTTCGCATTGACAGTGTGGTGTCGCGACGATTATTTTTGTTGAATGTATACAGGTTTTTGTACATAATACTTATATATACATACATACATAATACTTATATACCTAGTTCAATCCAGGTGTCCCTTGACACCTCTCAACTCTTGTGTCTTGAAATGTTCACGTATACATCTTAAACATTATTTAAAAAAATCGTAAATGCTATAGTTACTGGAAAATGTTACTTGTACTATTGCATTACCAGCATCTCAACACGTAAATATTAGCATGTTACATAAATGTATGGTTTAACGGGTGAACATCCTAATGCTTCAAACATTAAGCAACATTTCGGATGGTTCGGGTTTCGGTTTTAAGATACATCAGCACTAAGCAATGTGAACCACATCCAAGTTACGTTCGGCGGAGTGCACGCGCATAGCAAGGACGTGTACGTGCTTTGAAAATCTCAATGATGCAGTTTTAGTCAACATTGAATCTTCTTGAAATGGCCCTTTGGAACACAAGTTACTTGTAAGTTTTCGCTCATCCAGTACGTCGACAATGCATTTGAATCATACATAATCGTTTCGATTTTTCCTTTTTTTTAGAATATACAAATGCATATAATAGTTTAAAAATAATAGTTGCAACTAGTGCAACTGCTTCAAAAACCATTATAGGGAAAGTGAACTTCAACCTTTGTCTTTTGTGTTAACGCGTTATTCAATGAAAGACTGACTCTAAACGGCGTTGTGACGTTACTATTGTTGTTGTAACACGCATTTTTAATTGCTTAATTAAGAAGAAATTGGATATTAGGATTAACGATTACGATAATGTGGGTGGCGGAGAGGTAGTATTACAAATAAAATTACAGCTTCAATTGCCACAAATATTTTAGACACAAACTTAACATTCTAATGTGGTACAACCAAGTTTACTGAGAGGGAGAGTGAGAGAGAGAGAGAGGGGTGGAGGGAGTGAGAGAATTCCGAGTGCACAACACAAGAGTCCTTACATTATTTTGTAAAAATGCGTTTAAATAATAGACCAAATTAATAAGCTAACCAATTTAGTGTCATGGCGGCTTTCAAATGTTCGGTTTACAACACGATTTTCACTTGCGAGTTAAATCCAATCTGAAAATATAAAAAAAAACAGTAAACAAAAATAGAAATTATGAGTTGAAATTATGAGAAACTGCATTTTGGTGTAGGTAGGACTAGATCAGTAGGTATCATTTGTTTGCTTGCTGTTTTGTTTAATTTTGTTAGATTGCAGAAGTTGTCAATTTTTTTGTAAACGCTCTTTCATGTAAATATTTAAATTCTACCAATACATTGGTACATATATATTATACGTAATCTTTTAAATAAAAGTGTTTTACTATTTGTATGAATAAGAGCCTGTTAAATTTTCAATAGTTTCGTCATAATTTGAAAAATATGAATGTTAACATTAATTTGAAATTTGACGATTACTTTAAATAAATGTAACAGCAAGCGAAAATTTATTTATTACCTATCTAACAATGTTAATTGAAATTTACAATTAAATGACTTAGATGAAGATTTGATTGGCACGAATTATTTAAATAAATGGGTAACGTAAGGGTCTGCAGACTCCATCCAAAAAAACAATTTAATACATTTTCCTGGTGTTTATCTTTTTTTAAAATTAATAATTTGAGTCTCCTCAAACTGTAAGATGATCGATGTGCGACGCGTTTAAACTGTATTAATGTGTCTATGTTTCAACCATCTTGCTTTTTTTGTTCTAGCAGCTGGAGGTAAACAGTAAGCGCCCTCCGGCGGACTGAGAACTAAGCTCCGGTACCCAGCTGCGGTACCGAGCGCTCAGCGTGTCTGTGTGTGTATATAGCCTACGTGTGTTACATGTTATAGACTAGATAAGTCCTGATGTAATAAAATAGACTATGTTTGTACTCTTGTTTTATTTCTTACCTGTTATATTGAACACATAGGAAGGTGATTTACATGCGTATAAAGTCAATGGTTTTTTTTTTCATTTTAAATGTAAGATTGAAAATGCAAGGTGCCATTTTCCAACATCATTTTTCAAAACAGCAATATAATGTTGAAGAATATTTATTTAGAAAAAAACATGTAGGAAAACATGTATGAAAGAGTGGTCGCCTCTGTTCTAGCGGTCCGGCGTCGGACTTTACTTCTTGAGGCCCAGGGTTCGATTCCCAGGTAGGGCAGGAAAAAAAATTAGAAAATGTACATTTTTAATTTTCTAATGTAAATAATGTTGCCCGTGATTGGATATGTGCCCGGTTGGCGATAGGCATGCCACCTATCATATTTTAAGACTAAGTGTCTTCGATTAGTCGTGAGTGCCCTGGTTGTGCCTCTGCCTACCCATTCGGGGAAATGGGTGTGAAGATACTTAGATACAAAAGAGTGTCATTTATCAAAAACTTAGGTATTTTTGATGACACTTAAGGATTTAGTGACTTCAGCTTTTATTTTATTACATACATATCTTCACGCCAATTCCCATACTTGGTTGGCAGAGAGTATCGAGTGCCAGACCTCACGATCCTGACAAACCTGTCTGGCTTCCTTCACGTTCATTACCCTTTTCATACAAACATGCCGATTATGTAAACTTTTGACACCACCATCGATAATATCCGAGTGATCTGATCGCGGAATGTCAACCATACAACTCACTGGGTACACACAGCCACCCACATTCGCATTGTGTATCTGCTTTGTCAATCTTTGAACTAAACCAGCGGAGCATTTATTTCTTTGGACTGAACCAGCGGAGCATTTATTTCTAGGCTGAAGTGGTGTATCCAGGGCCGGCCCCAGGGGTGGGCGGACTGGGCGGCTGCCCAG
>NJDC01009416.1:126121-136926 GCA_002245475.1 Calephelis virginiensis
GAGGAACGATGGGCTGAAAGAAGCGTACAGTATTATTATGTACCAGAATGAGAGAGTCATGTTTCAGAGTGTTTTAAAGACGAACATGCTTGGGAATAGAGGTAATCGCACTGCAATTTGTGATGAAATTTGTTATAGGTAGGTAGTTAAAATTAGACAGTAATTTGAATTTTTTTCTAGGTAATAACGTTATTATCACTTAGTATTGCAAAAAGAAAAGCCCTCAGAGTTTATTTCGCCGGATCTTCTCAGCGTGTTGTCGCAATTCCGATCCGGTGGTAGTTTATTAAAATGTCGACGCGCACAAGTACCACTTGCATGGCTCATGTGAATTAAGTTTTTTTCTAATTGTAATATATTAGGAAAAACAGACTTAAATAGGTATTTTTAAAACGTCCGTGTAAAAAAGATTTATTATTAGTTTCTTAATATTCATAATCAGGCAAACAGTATATTTATCCAATACTATTGTGATCCCATGACAGGCAGTAGCAAGTACGCAGTGCACGGCAGTAAGCTGTTCCACGCCCTGGACCCGCTGCGTCGGGGGCACGTGTCTTGGGGACAGCTCGTGTGCCGCTTGGCCGCCGCTGTCCCGTCGTCGCCCCGTGTCGCCGTCGTGTCGGACCCACCCGTCCTACTACCGCACTGTCAGGTACCACTACGACATACTACGATCGCCACAGTATCACTGACATTAAGTTTGGTGTCGTCGAGTCCGCAGTGTACACACGAACGGAGCAAGTTACAGATGAGTGATTAAAATCTCACGTATAAAATTTCTTCTTCTTTCTTCTTTTATCAATATGGCTTCCGATCGTTTTTCACAACTTATTTAGCCAATGTCAGGTTAGTTAATTCTTATACAGTTAATTATATCATTACTCGTAATAATCAACATTTATCTGCGTTAGTTTCACTTACATAATGAATGATAAGAAAGCTACAGCTACTTAATGGTATTAAAAAGTTATGGTTCTTAAGAATTTCATTTGACGATGTGGTGCTGGAACATGTAAATTGAATTTAATATCTCAGTAGACTTTTAGCAGGGATGGAAGATACACCATACTCGTAGAAAAGAGAGTGTATGCAGGTGACAGTTTAAAGTAAGGTTTTAAGTCAAAATGCTGTACATGTTTTGCATAGTTCTGTGCTTATCACAACACTACGTTGTAGGGGTAAAGTTTGGGGTATGTCAAAAAAAGCACTGTAATGTAAAACACAGTAGTCTAATTCGGCTCTCTTTTTGTTCGGTTTTGTTGTTTCGTTATTATAAACATTGTATTTTTTGAAACAATTAAAATCTTTTAATGAATAGTTAAAGTTCAATGAAAATTTATTTATTTATTGAGAACAAATTCACAAAATCTATACAGGTTTCCCCAAAGCGACATTGTG
The DNA here is from genome assembly GCA_002245475.1 of Calephelis virginiensis. Taxonomy (NCBI): domain Eukaryota; kingdom Metazoa; phylum Arthropoda; class Insecta; order Lepidoptera; family Riodinidae; genus Calephelis; species Calephelis virginiensis. Next base: position 127,523 of record NJDC01009416.1, read on the forward strand.
AGTTAGAAATATAATAACAATTTAATAATTAATACATTGCCTTTCCATGTAGATTTATGCGAGTTCTATGAATTTAGCTAGGCTACAAATAAAAATATCTATTTCTACTGCAATTGAATTTATAAGACGGATAGCGCACGACAACGGAGCGAACTTCAGTAAATTAGTCCTAGCCGCGGGGACTCTTAGCGTAGGGGGGCGACGGCGTGCGCCCACAGTGGGCACGCACAGCCGCAGCTCCCACAGTACTTCTGGATGCTGCAGCTGCCCGCGCAACACGCGGAACACGTAGCACGCAATCGACACATAACGCCTGACACTTAGACGGTTATACCCGACCATTCCGAGAACGAATAAACTGGGATACATTAGTGGATACCTGGGGTACACTCCATAATTTTTACAATATAAAAAACGAGTAAATTTATTTTGAATCTTTTCCAACATGAGACTGTATTTGGTCTCATGTGGATTCCAAATAATTGCGGTAGTTTCAAGATGACTGCGGACCAGTGCATTAAAGAGCATTTTAATAACTACTATATTATTAAAATCTTTACAATTTCTCAAAATGAAACCTAAATTTCTAAACGAATTGGCACAAATGTTTATAATGTGTTTACGAAACATCAACTCGGGTACCATTTCCATGCCTAAGTCTCGAACACAATTAACGCGAGGAATTACCGCATCCCCCATCTCATAGTTGTAATACATTGGAGTTCTAGCTCGACTGTAGCTCATCACACCGCACTTAGCTACATTAAAATACAGCTTGTTGGTCTGACTCCACTGTATGATCCGATTGATGTCCTCCTGCAGCCGTTTCGCGTCCGAAATGTCTGCTATGGGCTGATAAACCTTAAGGTCATCCGCAAACAGCAGGCACCTCGCCTCGCGAATAGCCACTGGAAGATTATTAATCATTAATATAAACTCTAACGGCCCTAAGTTACTTCCCTGGCTTATTCCAGAATATGTAAAATATAGTCTAGATTTATATCCAGCATATTCCACATATTGTTGACGTCCACCAAGGTAGCTCGCGAAAAACCTAAGCAATTGCGGAGCAAAACCAAACTCTGCTAATTTTGATAGTAGGACATCGTTATCAACTAGGTCAAATGCTTTCCGAAAATCGAAGTACGCGCAGTCCACCTGCCCTTCAGCATCAATGACGGGTGTCAGGTGCGTCATAAATGTCAACAGATTACTTCCCGTAATTCGACCTGGCTGAAAGCCGTGCTGAGCATCATTGGGAATCAATTTGGGAATAAATACATCCGTGTAGCGCTGATTCAAACACCTTGGCAAACGCCGATAGGACTGCTACTGGCCTATAGCCACTAACGTCAGAGCTTGAACGACCTTTCTGGACCGGTATGACTCTGGTGACTTTCCATCGATCTGGGTAGCGGACTTCATTCAAAAATAGATTAAAAACGTGTAATAAAGGTTTCAAAAACACTTCACGGCAATCCTTTACAATATACGGTGGTATACTGTCCGGTCCCACGGAATGCTAAGGTTTAAGGCGGTCAAGCGCCGAACGCAGGTCTCTTTCGCTGAACTGACCTATATGCACACGAGCTGCACTCGCACTTGCCGCTGCCGAGCACTCCGCCGCTATCGGGTCCAAGACTGGCCGCTCATTGCTGTATACAGAATGAAAGTATGAAGCAAAATATTCTGCGCACTCAACATCACCAATTACTTTCCCTTCTTTTTTTATACAAGTTTTACTGCGAATACTCTGCTTACTTTTAATATAATTCCAAAAAGATTTCGGGTCATTTTTAATATTTGATTGTAGCCTATGTTGATAAGCTTCGTAAGTAATAACAAGTTTATGCTTAACTAGTGAACGACACCGAGCAAAAGCTTCGTACTCACTCTGTAAACCCGTTGCCTTAAACATTTTGTGATATTTCCACTTTTTTTTAATATCCTGTATCAAGTCTGAAGTGTACCATTCTGGATAGATGTACCTATTACTACATCTAAATTTATTAAATTAATTTTTTGTAGGAGCGCATTCACTTATTGTATTATTAACCAAATTATATAAATAATTTAATGCTGAATCTGCATCCCTAATTTCATACAGTGAATCCCAGTTTAAACAATCAAACCGTTCATACAACAATAAAAAGTTACAATTAGTAAATTTCCACGTTTTAGAAAGTACACTATCCATTTCTTTGTCCAACGAACATACCGGTATTTGCCCGATGGTGGCGTTCCGAAATTAATTAATTTTAATCGCTAATGGAGGATGGTGAACGTCTATGCCTACCAATGGTTCATCAGACATATGGACTTCGATATCATCCTCTAATAACGTCGTCATCACTAAGTCTAGAGTACGATTGTTAATATTACATATATCATTTACCTGCCGAAATACACAGAACGCAATAACATATTCCAAATAGTTCTGCACTTCTACTGTCGCCGAAGGCATATTAAAATCCCCCACCACTAATACATTCTTAAATTGCACACATACATTTTCCAAAATTTTAAATAAATGCATATATTCATTTAAATCACACTTAGGTGGTATATAAACCACGCAACACAAAAACAACAGTTTAGTTTTACGGCATACCGTCGCACAAATTATTTCAAATAAAGCCGGGTCTACATTCTCAATTAGCACTTGATTAATTTCTACTTGTGAAGACGCCGCTAAGAAAACTCCTCCTTGCTTCAGGCCGTCTGCCCGATCACACCGCAAAATCTTATATCCTGGTGGTATAAGTTCTCCATCACTTACCGAGCTGTTGAGACCTGACTCAGTAATTGCAAATAGATCGTAAGTAGTAGACAAAAGGTTTGTGTAAACTATTTCCGTTTTCGTATGTAGACCGCGAACATTCTGGTAAAATAACTGAATAGACTTATTGGCCTTCTGATGCTTTTGCTGGTTTCCGGGAGTTGCGAAACCACACCCAGTCATTAAATTGAGCATTTACCGGCCAACTATTTGCATTATTCACCATATCAAACAAAGACTCTGGCACTCCTACTATAAAAGATGAGTAGTCCCTTTTTGTTTTAGGGATAATTTTGTCCACTTTAATATCCTCGGAATTGCAAATGGACTTAACATGTTTAAATATTGCCTCCTCCGATGTATCTGGATGCAGAGACCACACGTGTAGAAATCTCTTCCTCTGTATGGCTTGAAAAGAAGAAATCTGCCAATTTCCTCTTTTTTAGACTAATCTGGAAGCCAACTTCGGTTTTTTTCGGTTAACTACTTTCCACCCATTATCAGATTCACAAGATTTCTCCTCTATTACAATGTCATTTTGCTGTAATATATTTAAATTATTCCCTATTGAACAATTTAAGCGTGTAGACTCATCCTTATCTTTGTTACGTTGAGTCACTCGGCGCGTACGCAATGTCACATTCGGATCTATCAGCGATGTTGAAGCCGCCGACATAAGTGTCCCGCTCGCACTTGGTGTACCTGATATCCCGGTCAGTTCATCTTTCCTTCTCTTGGATACACCCATTGACACGACACCTAGCCCATTTGTTGCATCGCGAGGATTCCGTTTTGTTTTATTCTCTCAACTTAGGGTACTTGAATAATTCTCAGCTAATAGTGAAGGCTTCAAAAATCAATTAGCCTGAGATTTTATAGTACTATTCTGTTCCAGAATCACCGTCTCAAGCGAATGCACTTTTTTAGTTAAAATAATAATTGAGTTTTGCAACACTTGCACCACTTTTTCGATGTCAGATAGCAACATTTCTACAATAAAAATTTAAATATATAGAACGCGTTCTATCGCACACGAACGTCGTAGTCGACATATATTATGTTTAAAAATGAAAGTGGCATTTTTATTACCGAATTTCTTAAAAATTAATCTTTAACCACTCAAGCGAAACTTGAAAATAGCACAATATAGTCTATAATTATTCTTCATGTTACGTAAATACTTGGACTTTTCAAATCAAAATTACATTTACAAAAATACTTTTTGCCTATTGGTTACAAAATAAAGATAAAACTAAACTACATCAACCGTTTGACACTGCGGCACAACTGCAAGTGATGGTATACCAAGTGCATACCAAACGTAAAACCAAGGGCGTCACAATTCTAATAAGTTAGGGAAGTACTAAGTTAGGGTTCGCCCAAATTTACTCTACCAAAGTGAAAGCGAAGCGGAAGCGCCTGTCGCACGGTGGACATTGCCATAGTGAATAATATGTGGCACCTTGTAGATATACCTATGCGATCGCGTCGTGGGAACGCGGACCTCAGCAAGACAGGACGGACGCGACTTGTATTATATTATATAGAAGTGTGATCAGATATTAAATATCTCGTAATAATTTAATTTCAAAGTTCTGTTCATAAATATAACACAATAAAAATATAATTTTACCAAGATACGATGTTAGCTGGTCAGCTTTTTGGTCAAAAAAAAAACACAAGACACACTGACACTGATTAGCAACATGAACAGACATTCAAAAAAATATTTTTATTTACTTATGAAATATGTTCGAAACTTAAGAATTCTTAAAAAAGTGCTTCTCCATATTCGGCCAAAATTATCAATTAAAAAGTTAAAACAGTACAAGAATGTCTTCCATCAGGTAGTTATAATTTTAAGGAATTAATTTTATGGCAATTAAATGGCACAAAAAGGGCGCAGGTTTTGATACATAGTATGTTACAACTTTTATGAGTAATCAGATGGAGTTCGCTCTCTATCGACGAGACCTCTAGCTATTTTAAAACCCAAAAATCACGTCGACCCGTTCGTTACTTTCGACGAGAAAAAGGCCAAATTAACACACTTTTGCTTTTAATATTATTACGGATCATACCTACTAGATTTCTCATTTCTTTTTTTTTCTTGTCTTATCGAATTTTAGTGGGAATTCATCCTAAATGCTCTTTTTTTAACAGAAAATGCTTGTGAACTGAGCCTAGTTGTCAGCTTCTCGATATGAGGGCCCAATTGAATACTGGAAATAAAAAAGGGTCTAAGTGCTGAAAAATTCTAAACGTATTTTATTCCAGAAATATATTCTATATGCCATCGCCAATGGCTTAAAATAAGCATTAAGTGACTAGCGTAGTTTTCTACTCGGTACTTACATCTATAAGAAACGCGGGGGTGTGGGACGCAGAGCGCATTATTTTTTAAAAGGGTTTAAGTCCCTAGCAGCGAGCTACCAGTGTCATAAAAATAGTGGACATTGTACCTGCTGTTGTTGCCGGTTCGGGAAGAAAAAGGCGTAAAAATGGTACAAATAGTGTGCAAGTTATTAAAAAAGCATTAAGCCGGAAGCCGGCAATACACGACTGCTAGTTGTAAAGTGATTGCTAAAAAAAAAGAGACTTCGCAGTAATAGAGAAACGAAAGCGAGTATCAAATTGTATGGTGCCTGACGTCATAAAAAATCTAATTGAAAATGCAAGGTTTAAATACCACGACCTTGCAAACTGCAAAAGCGCATCACATAAAGTTTGATGATCAAAGAAAATCATTATTATTTCTATATCACATCACTACTCTGTTTATGATTAAATGGCCAAAAAGCCAAAAAGCCAATAGCTAAACGTATTTGGAACTTAGATCTTTATTTAAAGTATAATGCTAGGCACTTAGAGTCTAATTTATGTTAATGAGAATTGGACTTTGAATTTTCTTTTGACTGACAGTAAATATGTAAGTTTGTTGTACTTATTCATAAGTGAAACACTTAATTTTTTGTTAATAAGAAGATTATATTGTTATTGTAGCATACCCATTTAAAAAATAAATAAATATGATTATGAACGTGACTTATTATTTTAATCAAAATTTTCTCCACATTTCGTTTTTGGTACTTAGAGCCTATTTTATTTCCAGTATTCAATTGTAATTTATTATCAATTATTATATTTTATAAAAACACAGTAGATTCAACCAGACCCACTTTAAATCCATTCAGTTATACATTGGTATCCACTATCCTAACATTGGGCATAATCTAATACACTTCGTTTTATTACCATTTAAAAGACTATTGGACAACTTTAAATATCAAATTGTGCACTTTTTCATACCAGAGATTAGTTTTTATGTTATATTGTCTTTGGACATACTTATCTAATTGTCTTTTCACTTTAAATATAAGTGAAGTGTCATCCGCTAACAAAACTGTATCGTTATTATCCCTGATGTTCTAAGTCATTTAGAAACAAAAATGGACCAAAAATTGAGCCTAGCGGTACCTACGTAAATAGTAACTGTCGAACCCAAAGAGGTTTTAAGCCTCTGAATTCTATTGTTCAATTATGTGATCATTTCATCAACATCTTGTCCCCGTATTGGTCCAGGCTCCTTTGCAGAATAGACCACCTGCCTTCCTGCCAGGCAGCTCGTAAAAGGCGAGCATAGGCTAACCGTCACTGAAACCGTGATATCTGACTAGGTGGTCGAGTTTCGCAGCGACTCCCCCGGATTGGTACTACCACCGCCATACATATTCCTGTCGCCATAACATCATGACGTGTTTCGGTTTGGAGGGTACGGTAGCCGGTAAACTTACTTCTGATTGACGCCTAACATCCGGGCCTCAGGTTGGCAATGCACCATTACTACCTTTGGTGTCTCAAGGCGGCGTGAATTTCTTACCATCAGGAAATCCGTCTGCTTGTTTGCCTTTCAATATCATAAAAAAGCTTCATTATTAATTTCATAATTGTGCAATTGCATAGTACCGCTGATTCTCTAACAATGGTTCAGTGAACAATTGCTATAATTTGCGCAGCTAATATGGCAAAAAATCAAATAGCCACAAATCATTAAATATGATAAACGCCACTCTAGCTTGTAGTATATTCGATGTCAAAGATTGTGTAGAACTACAATATTTTAGTAGCATATTTTTTTAATCATTTTGCCCCAAGTTTAATAACCTTTTCCATTTTCAGGTATTTATTTTTTCGCCATATATTGTTTTTAATGCTTTATTGGAAATATAAGGGCTTGACGCTGAGCGTCTTAATAACGCACAAATTTCAGCAATGTTCGATAGGTACTACTTATTTTTGGGCCCGAAAATGTATCCAAGAACCAAGCACGTATTTACTGTTATGGGCACGAACGACATATTAGTAAGATAACCCAACAAAATTTGTGAAGTCACACTTTTACAAACCGTTGACTGCCATAAATTCATAATAAGGATAAAAATGTTTGTTAGTCATGAGTGAAATCATATTTTGACTGTTACTTGTTCTATTTTCGAGAGGCTCTCTTTTTCTTTCTTTAGGTATTGGCCTTCACGTTAGTATTTTGCCATTAGTCAAGTAGAAATTTGCATCAAATTTTAATTCAATTTTAATCAATTATAAGTAGTCATCAGTCATAAGTCGTCAGTAAGTCATGTCTGGGTCTTAAGTAAAACGGTGGCTTTGTTACTCAAGCTCGTCTATTGAGATTTGGCGGCAGCGAGGAAATACACGATACACTAATTCCTTCATGATTACTTCATTTGTGCACTTTCACTGAACAAAATTAATCTAATTCCCACCTAAATTAACTAATTTCACTCAATATAAACACGAAATTTAATAACTAAAAAAAAAAATAACTATGAAAAAATTACGACCATCTTCATTCACAATGGCGCCAAAACTCCGAGAGGCTGTCGAAAACCTATTTGAGGACCAGATTCGCATTTGGCAATTACCAACATTATGGTGCCAGATATAGTTAGGAGAGAAAACTTTTTCTTTTACTACATTTTCTAAAGATTGTTTTTTTCTTTAAATGTTTAACACTATTTTTCTTTAAGTAATTGTTGTGACGATGTGCAGCGGGAGACGATAGTGAAGCTGGTGAGCCTGGAGTCTGCGGAGACGTTTTGCTACGTGGCGGTGACGCGAGGCGGTCGCGTTGGCCTCTACTGCGGGGACCTGCAGCTGCTGGCCAACTACGAGGTGAGGAGTACGTATGGTGATATGTGAGTGGAACTTCTATTTACAGAATTGACACATCGAAGTAGAGTTGTAGATAGATAAGTCTACTCTGTAGTATTTATTATATTTTAATTCTACTAAAATGTACTACATTAATTTAAAAATAAATAGTTACAATAAGTCATTCCCTCAGCGGCCTTTTACATATTGTTATATAACCAGAAAATGTATATCATTTTTAACGACTTGTTATTCCTAAAATATTAAAATAAAAATAGTATCTCAAAACGTGTTTAATTTTTTTAAGGTGCTAAGTTTATTTAAATACATTTGTGTGTATATTCGTATGATAAATTGAATAATTTTAACGTGAAAAGAAATGTTTAGACATTTAATTATTAGGAGGCATATAACCTAGTAGTAAAAGTTTCCAGTGACATAAACGTCGTCGGTCGACATGTAAGTTTGTAAGAAGATCAAATTAATCTGACCTCTGAGAAAGACTTGTATCGTGTTAGGTAGTACCAACTTTACGTAGGGATATTATATTTAAGTCCGAATCTGGTTTTACAAAGAGTACTGCACTCATTTATGGATTTAATTTATATGTTTTCCTCTTGACTAATTTAGAGCCATGTCATATAATTGGTAACATCAAGTCAGTGTTCTCGTGCCATTAAGTCAAACTTATTTTATTAGCAATTTCAAAGTATGAAATGCACTTGTTTACTCACTTCTTACAAGACAATTATATACAGTACAGTATCATCACGCGGCGTGAGATATGATCGAGTATATGGGCCCATATCCCCAAAGAGGTAGGCAGAGGCACCGAGACCTAAAGCAGTCAAGTCCAATACCTGGACCGTTAGACCACAGAGGCGACCGAAGAGGCGACAGAGGCGGGAGAATTATATAATTATTTTAAAGGCGTAGTAATGTCTACAAGAAAACACATACTACTTATAAATACGAAAGTTTGTGCGAATTAATGGACGTGTGTTACTCTTTCACGCACTAATTACTGAACGGATTTAAAAGAAACTTTACAGTAATATAACATACACCTTTCTTTGGTCACTTTGAAATAAACGATTCTGGTGATACCTGTTTATACGTTCTTTATAACGGTGAAGGTGGTTTGCCCACGCAGACACTCTTTGCTTCAGATAGTCAATGCGTTTTGTGATACAAGACATGTTATCGGTAATTCTTACAAAGGCTTATGTCACATAACGCATCTCTCTTAGAGCTCTTACACACGAACGGCATGTCACCAACAGCATAGGTAACCAGCAGTCGACAGCTGCCGTCGACAGGCGACAACGCTTGACGTCACAACTGCAACCTAATATGTCGGACCCCAACATTTATCACTTTTTTCAACGGAATACTATAATGGTGTAACGGTAGCTGTAACATACGTAACATCAGACAGACAAATAGGCAGACAGTC
>NJDC01009418.1:0-17454 GCA_002245475.1 Calephelis virginiensis
ATCAACTTATGTTCAAATTTCGACCAATAGGCGACCATTAGTAAAAATAAATCCTGATTTCCCTTGGTCATCGCATCACGCCTGAACGGATGCACCAATTTTACTAATTCTTTTTTTGTTGTCATGAGTAGGATAATATGAAAATGCAATTCAATATTCATAGTAAGACAGGATCACTACTGTCGACTCAGCTATTCGGGTATACCTATTTGCGTATGCATCCAGTTATCCAAACGCTCACTTCGGGGTATACCTACCTAGCGGGGGAAGGCGCAGTACGAGTATGGTAGCTTCGTCTAAGGTATCTCATATAAATTCCCGTTTCGATATTTCGAATTTTCTAATCCATTCAAAATCCATACGAAAAAATTCTGAATGTATGTGGTACAGTTTAGCTCTATAGATTTGTATGGATTCGCTGCATTCGATTTGTGGTGTTTAGATTTCCTTAAGGAATTCCGAATGTAGGTAACTAGGTACCTACATTCCAGTACCACTATTTAAATTATGCGCTTCGGCTATACACTTTTTACACTTTATACTTTTATTTTATATTGGCTGACCTAATCTAAATTTAAGATAAATGATTAATTATGTGTTATTATATAACAACTCTATATACCTAGATATTTTTAAAATACATTCGGATTTCCGAAGCTTGACAAATATAGCCGAAGCGCATAATTTAAATAGTACCTACTACCGTACCTATGTGGCGGGCCTTAATTTTCCAAATTTTTTTTCGGTTTAGCGATAACTCCTTTTTGAGTTTTACTCATTCAGCGTTATTTGATGAAAGAAATTAGGCAACCTCGATGACAATACCACCGATGCTCAAATAATTTCGCACGGTATAATATTTCGGTTGCTATTACAAAATACTCACCAAATTTATGTTACCAAGATAACAGTAAAAACTCGACCTCTGACTAACATATTTACATTTCTATACTGAATGTAAGTAAGTATCACAACCTTGAACCGCCCTACGTGACTTATACACATTTAAAGTGCAAAACGTGCGAAACGTGATAATCAGATTTACATTTCTCAAGAAACCATTTGACGCGGTAAAACTAAACAGACGAACATTTATGCATTATTAAGTAAATCTAACTCAAAAACCACTATTCAGAACATGATAAAATTTATGTGGGACGGGACCACCTCGCAACATGACGTAGGAACGTTTCCAAAAAACTAAACATAAAAATCGGTTCATTAGGTTTTAGCCGAGTAAGAATCCAAAAACAAAGAGTCAAACTGTTATTTATTATTTAAAAAACCGATCAAGTGCGAGTCGGACTCGCGCACGAAGGGTTCCGTGCTATCATCAAGTATTAAATTGCAAAGTTATAGGTAGGTTTTCGATACACACCCGGGCAGCATAACGACGCTCGCCACATTAAGCGCAGCTGTGGCTCGCTCCGTGATGTTACCTCCCCCACTACCCGCGCAGCCGTTGCTTAGCAACCGCCTCGCGCTCGCGCAACCACCACCACCCGGCGCGACGCTCGCACCGCGTTTAGATGCACGGATTATTTTTATTTTGTGAGTTTTTATGCATTAGATTAGGTATTTATTTTTATATTTATAGTTAATATAGTTTTGAATATTTACTTACAAAATTCAAGTTTCTACCAGTTTATTAAGATCGAATAAAAATTGCTTAAAAATTACGTTTGTTATATGGGAGCCCCCCTTTAATACTTATTTTATTGTTATTTAATTATTTATTTTGAAAGGTATTTACTATATATATACAAGTAAATTTTCTGTGAAGATTAGAAGCGTCTACCTGTTACCGTTTTTAATATTGAGCAAAAAATATGAAAACACCATGTTTATTGTAGGATTACCTTACCCCCCCCCCTAGGCCTTTTTTACCACTTAAGGAAAGACTAACCACATAAACTAAAAACTGTAGTTTTTGTAAGAACGGAAAATACAAAATGATTGTTCAAATGATGATTGAAAATTTAGTAGATACATAAAATACATAGTCCATAACAACACTTTTATTCAACTTAAACAACTAAGGCCGAAATGTAAATACCCATGTGATAAAAGATAGTGTTAGTAATGGTAGTTTGATTATCAGACAGCTAATATGAATTTTTATACATAAATGAAAATATGTTAGTAACAAAACTCTCATACAATTATCTCTTACCTAATAAATGGTAGGTCTCATACTAGGTTGGTAAGTTACTAACATCAAATGTTACTCAACTACTAATGACGAATAAGCAAACCTCATACAAAAAATACAATAGGCAGTGTCTTTATATTAAATAATACTACCTAACTTATCTTCACCTGATGGTAATAGGTCACCACACACCAGTGACAATAAACATCAGAAAGACATCAAATCAACTGCCAATGCAATGTAAGTTTGTATGCTTGTTTGTTACTCCTTCACGCCAAAACTGCTAAACCGATTTTCATGAAATTTCACACACATGGAATAACACATACGATGTAGGCAACAGCTAGCATTAAATAAAGAGCAAACTCACGAATAGAAGTTGCTGCAGACCAAATGCAATGGTTTGCTATATTTAATTTTCTGTACATAAAGTTTAAGTAATACGTAATTAATACAGCTAAGCATTGTTTCTAATTTGGTATGTAAATTAGTATTATAGTCACAGCCAAGTTTCTTATGAAAAACAAATACATATACATATAAAACATATATTGTCGCTTATATTACAACACTGCAAATATGCATTTTTTACGTTACGCTTTTCTTTTATTTACCGGATAAATCAACAAATTCGACGTTGTTTCGACCAATAACATCCTAATAAAGCGGCTAATAAGAGGACGTAATTTCAAAAATTGTATTACCACCAATGTTATCATTTGACAATTTTTGACAAAAACACTGCGAATTTGCACAAACGTAAAGTAACGAAAATGCATATTCGTAGTGTTGTAATATAAGCGACGATATACAAATATGATAACCATTTGAGTAATATTTAATTATTATAGCTGAGCATTGTTTCTAATTTGGTCTGTAAATTAGTATAATAGTCACAGCCAAGTTTCTTATAAATGGAATTTGATAACCATTTGACTGTTAGGCTCCTAGGCTCTTTACTAAATTATTGCACCTATTCTCTTGCCTTCTACACCAAAAGTTTGCTGACTGACTCAAAGAGTGATAACTAGACTTTTGGAAAAATTGGATAAAAGGAGGTCCAACATCTGCACCATGAAAAAATCATTCTCTAAAATTTTTAATAAGAATCAAAACAAGAAAATCAGATATCAACAGAAAATACAAGTACAACCTAACTTATACGAATTTACTGGTATAACAAGTGTGCAACAAATAATAAATATCTAGTTAGTACAACTACATAAGTACAGTAAAATTCACTCTCAATAAAAATGCAAATTTGTGAATAAAAAGTTATACATGCAAGCAAAATTAAACCCTTAACACATGATTAAAGACTCAAATTGTTCTAGGTGTTGTTAGAATAATGATTGTGATGCGACAAATAAATGGTTGTCATATTGACTTAAGGCTTGCAGTATTTTTTCATTTATTGTTACTGTTTTTTTGTTTGTTTTTTTTTTGTTACTGTTTAATTTTAAGATATTGAATGACAATCAAGCAGACAAATTTCTTGATATATAAAAAAACCCTAATAAAATGTGTAGAGTTCCAGTCCACAACCAACTGCCTATTAATATATTATATCCACTCAAACAGCCACCATAATTAATAGTAAGTAACTTTCTAGTCGAATTTAAATCCAGTAAATTTTATGAATTTAGTGATTGATCACTGTTTATATTTGAACACAATACATACACTTATGGTTACCATAAAATTTCCAAACTATTATGTGGTCATTTTATCTTTTTTCTTTTTTAATTGACTTTGTGGTCTAGCGATCCGATACCAGACTGGACTTGGTCGGGCAAAACAATTTGTAAAATGTTCGAAATAAAATAAAAGTAGCCCAGGATTAGATATATGCCTGGTATATGGCACAGTGTGGGACTAGGAGTCTTATTATTTAATTTTTTTAAGCAAATTTCCACACATCACACACAAATTAATGCCTGTACTTTTTTTAACCAAATAAAGACACTTCTTATGGTATTAATAAACTTGATTAAAATAATTACTGAAAATTTTAAATTGCATTATTTTTTTAAGCAACTACATAATCAGATAAACGCATAATATCAGATATAGGAATTCAATTGAAGTTTATTAGGCTGCTTTGGGTTTAGAAACATAGAGAAAAAATTAGATGTATTTATTCCAATAAAAAAAGTCACATTAGTTTATAATTTCTCGTAACTATAAACAAAAACCTACTACTGTTAAGCTACAAACTTTATGTACAGCTGTATAAATTTTGAACTTACTTAAACATTAATTACAATTCTTCTGTATTTTAAACAAAGCAGACAAAAAGTTATTTGTTTAAATACTTACAAATGTGTGTAAATTGTGGCAACTGTTTTTTAATATTCTGAATTTATGCTCCTTCGAATCAATTTACATTTACTGTCAATTTGTTAACTTATATTTAAAAATACATAAAATTCACGATAAATATCACATCACATCATTTCAATAGAAAAACATCCACTATTTATTTTTTGTTACACTTTGTTTCACAGATATTTGCGTTTGATAAGGTACAATTATCCACAAATTACTTTGGTAAAATAAATAATGTTTATTTACAATACTTTGTCACACAAATATCTGCATCTATCCTATTTCACCACACCTGACACCAGTACCCACCACAGACTGCTTAGAGACAATGCATAGAATAATTAAAGTACTCCGATAAGAAATTCGAATACATACAAATACTGTGAGATCAAAATGTCTTACAGCGCCATCTCTTGGTGCCCACAAACATAAGTAGATTTTGTAGGATATCAAGCCCTTCCTGCCATTGTTTTCATTGGCATGTTTTGGAAATAACAATATCAAACTAAAATTTCAATGACATACGTGTTATAATATATTAATTAATAAACACAGAAATAGTAAACTGTATATTATCAACATTTAAGTTTTATCAGTAAATTAAAAACAACAATATACTAGAACACTTTTTATTTTTACTCGAATTTTAAACAAAGTATTCTTCTATTACAGACATATTATATTACATCTTTTACGTACTGGGAAATGATACAAACAAAGCTTTTTTATGGTTTCTTTCGACGTTGTTACAAACACTCACAAGAAAATATAGATAATGCATAGGTACACAAATTCACCACTTTACCTAAATTCCACAAATTCTAAACTTCGAACCATAGACTATAGATTTCTTAATTTTGCCATTTGTTTTTTGGTCTTAGCACAATTATTATGTCACTTTGAAATTTGAAAACATATTAACACATTTTATAATGGTGATCAATTTGTTTTTGTTTTTATTGTGTATTTAATTTTTGTCACACATAAAATAGTTTCAGAAATTACTGCCAATCAAGAGAATATTTAATCAGTTTACATATTTTTGTTTTTCTTTAGTTTTTTAATCTTTTTACCTCGACTTTAATTTATCTAATTAAGTGAAAAGTTATTACGTCATCTTAAAAAAAATGTTGAAAAAAACGACAACAAGGATAAATGATAGACTCTTTTTCTTGGAAATAATTTCTGAATCGTAATTTATTACACACTGTTTGTGGCGTAAGTCAGGTTATTTATTTTTTTTGAAAACTCATTGGTGATGAACAAGAAACGCATTTGTATCGTGAACATACTACTGGTTACTAGCAGTGATTATTAATATTAATAATTTCTGGTATTGGTATCATCGGCTAACATCAATATAACAACCATACAATTTTGGATAGTTTGGGGTTAGACCCATTTGCAAAATTCTTCTGAGAATCCGTATTTATTTATGGACATGGAGATTAGCCTGTGATTTTTTCTCAACTTTTAAAAATCGTTTCCAAATCTGGCAACATAGCTTTATTTTGTATTAAATTTACTCCATCTCGCGTGTTCCATAGCAAACAATGAAACAGTCTAGTGGTATGTAAATATTGTTGACTTCGCCTGAGACAATGGGTGGACACTGGACAATAACCGTTATACGGCAACCGTGAAACGGCAACCGTTCATTAACAAACTTTATTGCAATGTGCACTCCACTTTAAACTTTGTTGCACGTAGGGTAAGATATAATTTGAATGTAAATTTTAAATTTATTTTTTGAAAATTTGTTTTAAAAGTTTTACTTCTTTAATCTGCGTTTTCAAATTAGTATAATTTAGTTATTTTTAGTTTTTTCAGTAAATCATTGGACGTTTTAACGCCATTAACTTAGTATATTTTTAGTGCTATTGTGTTTTGTTCTGTTTAGTTTTAAGATCATGTATATATTAAAAGAGAGCAAAGCATAGCCACATTGCAAAATGAATGTCAATGTAATTTAATGGACAACATTTGTTTAAATATTCAAAACATTGTTCGTTTTAAAGATGAAGTATGTAATGTACTGTGGGGCGCCCTGTACACAAATAGAAAAATGAATTAAACTCAGACTCAGAATTACAGTGTTATGTTACTCATCGTTCAAACCTGATCCTACAAATCTGTGCCTTGTCGATTAACGATAAAAGTTGTAACGTTTACGTTGTAGGTTTACGTCGTAAAATTTAGGTTTGCGTGTATCGTAAGGTACTTGGTTCAGTGGTACTTGTGAAATTTACTATGATAAAATATTGTAATTATGACAAATAGCATTCTGCAGAAAATAGTAAAATTCTGGTGCTAATTATTAAACAAGTAATCAAAAAATCGACTTTTCTTTATTATCTTTATTTAGTCATGCTTGTACCAGTAAATCTAATCGTAATAATATAATATTTCGAAAGCGGAAATTTAATAATACTGAGCTGTGGGGGCTATTTTTATCGAAAAAAAGCACATCACTAACGTTTGTCGTAAATAATTATCGACTTGTCTCATCACTATCCAATGTCAATTATGACAGCTTGTCAGTGGGGCCAACATTGTACAGTTTATGGTTTCGCTACATTATTGTGCGGTTGGTGTCATTTGCCGTTTATTTCAGAGCTGAACGAACTATAGGTATTGCCGTCTAATAGAACGTAGTGATTATATATTATACTCTTTGCTTAGAAATACTAGGTAGGTAACAACTACGTATCAGACTGTCGACCATAGATAATACACTTATATTAGACATAGATTTGCAACGAAGGATTTTGTTAACAAGCTTACCTACCTCGAACACCAGATAGCACCACCAATGCTCCTCTGTTATTTTAAATATGTTTTTACTAGATAGCGCTATTCTCAATGTTGTTTTAGCTGTATCCACACTAGGTGGCACTTTAAAAGCACTGCTTTTTGTACTTTTGGAGGTAGATACGAGCTTAAATCAACTTACACCGAGTTGGCAGCTAAGCAAGCAATTCATTAACAAACAAATGTTATCATTTGCCATTTATAAGATTAGGATCTTCATTACTCGCACTGCTTGCAGCACCACTGTAAGCTAAGTGTAAATTGATCGAAGAAATCAGTTTTATTTTAATTATTAACTCTTAGCATACTGGACTTCAAGAAGACGACCTAAAATGCTCAGTTTATAAATAAAACTACAAGGTACTACTTACCTCAATTACAATAAAACAACAGTTATACCTTACTATTTTATATATTTTGAATGCCTCTTATAATACAAATAGGCTTGAGCCTTGATTTTGTCACTTATATTAAACTTTGTCAATTTTTCATTTAATATTTTGTTTACCCCTCCACACCAACTGTGAAGAATGAAATTTACCACCAAAGTTACGACAAATTTCTTAAGACTATAACCATGTTCTTCACACGACATTAAATTTTTAAAATTACAATAAATATTGACGTTAAAAATAATATTGTCAAATAAATGCCGAGACTCGGGAGTTTCTTTAATGCACTTGCATATAATATTAATTAATTCTTTTACAAAAATTTCAAAATCTTTTGAAGGGTACATTAAAGATTTTTTTGTGTAGTCCCTTTCATATATAAAGCTGCTTCTGTTGCTTTCATCATTACATATAAATTTGGTGTGGTACACAGAAGACAGCTTTTAAAAATTTTTGTTATGGCTTTTTTTTACACCCAGCCTGCCACGTACTTTGTCGCATGATAATTTATTATTTCATCGTTATCTTTACTAGGTTGGGCTGTCTCTAGTGCTTCTACTAAGCTATCTATATGTACTATACAATTTTCATTATAATTTTCCACACGGGGACAAACATCATTTTTAAAAAATGCTCCATTGTTTGCAGTAGGCTATTGTCATCGTCTTCACAGTTAGCATTTACAGAGTGAGGGGTAGCAAAATTATTTATTAACAGCGTTTTAAATAAGCTAATAAATTGATTACAGCTAGGATTAACATTTCTGATTCCATTACTCCTTATTTTACAAAAAAAATTCTCCAAGGGATCTTGATTTATGCTTCTGGGTAATAAGCTAGTTATGTTATACATTTCATTTAAATGTTTCCACATCTCTTTATATACTATTATATTATTTATAAATTTTTTTATTGATGGCACTTTTTGGTAAATTGTCGTACCATCTTTCTTTTTATTTTCAAACCCCATCGACCTCAAAACAGAAAGTAGTTCCTCCCATAATTTTAAATGTGGCGAATTATTTTTTAAGCACACTCTATATTTCTTATCTTGTTTCTTATAACTGCTTCCATTAAATGAGTTGAATAATTTATCGAAAATATAAAGAGCATCAGCAGTGTCATTGCAGACCTTGGGAATAAGTTCATACCCTGAAAAATATAATAACAATTATTTAAAAATTTTTTGCGACATTAAAAAAGTAAACCTAGCATTTGCTCGAGTTTTGATGTAGGTACTGATGTGTATATATAGCAGTTGAATACTTCTATGTGTCTGTTTGGCTGGTTTTAGTTTCACGTGGGCCGTCGGTACGGATCGCTCCGCGTATCCCGATTCACACTGATCGCCGTCGTCGATACACGGTCGTCCGTACGAACCCGTTCGCGATATTCTAAAACGCTTCTACAGTTTAATACAGATCACACACACGTGAAACTAAAACCAGCCTTTCTGTACTGTTCTCGTCAAGAAATTCACGGTATCCTAGATAAGCTAAAATGAAAAATTAGGCTAAGTTATAATTTATAGCCTCTTTCGAATGGACTTATCATTTCTATGCCATTCTGTACACAAACACAACAATAAAGACTCTTTAGGGGCAAAATTAGGCAAATGTAGAATAGTTTCCCCGTGTTGGTTCGGGCTCCTTTGCAGAATAGACCACCTGCCTTCCTGCCAGGCAGCTCGTAAAAGGCGAGCTTAGGCTTACCGTCACTAACACCGTGATATCTGACTAGGTGGTAGAGTATCGCAGCGACTCACCCGTATTGGTGCCACAGCCTTACCTTTTTCTGCCACCATAACGTCATAACGTGTTCCGGTTTGGAGGGTAAGGTAGCCGGTAAACTTACTTTTGCTCGACGCCTAACATCCCGGCCTCAGGTTGGCAAAGCACCATTATCACCTTTGGCGTCTCTCCGCGGCGTGAGTTTCTTACCATCAGGAAATCCGTCTGCTTCTTTGCTTCCAATATCATAAAAGAAATAGATTATTCCATTTTCATGTGATGATGAGAAAAACTACTACTAAAAAAAAAGAGTTGGTGTAACATTAAGAAAGTTGCGTACTAAAGGAGCATGGGTTGTTTCAGTCATGGCAAGAATTTCAATGAAATAATAGATTGACAAAATAGAAATACAATGCGGAGGCAGATGTGGGTGATTGTTTCCACGATTGAATCGCTTAAATTTTATCAGAAGGTGGTGTCAAGAGTCTCCAAAATCGATGTATGAAAAGAGGTATGGTAATGGAGACAGTAGAGTGGGACTGCATGGATCGTGAGACTTGGCACGCGGTGCTCTCTGTCTACCTGGCAAAGGACTAAGCATATAGATATGTATTACAGAACAAGCAGTCCTTGTCTAAAAAGATGCGCTAGTAAAATAATATTCGGACTATTATTTATAAAATTAAGTTAATTAAACATCACGAAACTTACTTGCACAAAATTTCAAAGCAGCTGATAGACGTTGACTAAATATTTGTGATGCATATTTGACTTTCATCTTGGGAATTTTTTGTTTGTTATAATGGTATTCTGTTAATTTATTTGCCAGCCTAAGATCGTTGTTCTCTATGTCTTTTTCCACAAATAACAAAATGTGATCCCATTTAGCAATTTTGACCACACCATTTTCTATAAACCGCACATTTTTTAAAAGCAAGTTGTTGCGGATACCTTTTAGAAGGTGTGGCGGGTCATAAATTGGGAATATTTTTGTTCCGTCTATTTCAAAAGCTGAACTTCTATATTCTTCTTCTCTTTGCATGTACAATGATTTAGTATCTTCAAGAAAGCTATTGATGGTACTCATATTTGTCGAGGATTAGTCACACACGGTGCAAATAATTATTAAGCCAGTAGCTGTCACAGCTTTAACAGTTTCTTTTATTATAGATTTTAGTTCTTGCTTTTTTGTAGAACTCTGACAAAAAGTAAAGCATAAAGGCTGTTTAAATTTTCCCTTTATACTCTTTATCATAACCACCAAAGCATGGTCGGCAATTTTGTCAGTTTTCTTAAAACCGAAATCCTCAAATCCTACAATCTCTTTTAGTGAAATATTGTAATAAAGCCCCGGTGACAATGCTACTTCATCGAATATTAATGAACAAAGCCTGTTCTCAGTTGGCAAGTTTACTACAGCTGTCTTTAAATGCTCGAGAATGTGATTATTTATTCCAGGTTTTATGACTAAATAACTTGAAAGTTTTTGTTGGGTACTTTTGGAGGGCAGAACAAAAAAAATTTTTTTAGAAGGTTATAGGACTTAGGACTCTGTTTCAAGATTGTCAGCGACAGTATTTTCTCTTTCAATGAATATTTTCGTAATTTCGGCTTTGTCTCATGTTTTAATTGCAGACTTGTAAAAATCTTGATAGGTTCAGGCATTTTATCAAAAATTTTCAAGAATGCTTCACACTTGGAAACTTTTCCTGCCATTCTTATTCTTTTTGCTTGAGTTTTGCACTTATTTCTGAGGCTTAACAATTTTGCCTTGAGTAAACCAATTTGTCTTAAAAGCGCTGAAAGGAAAATAATATTAAAATTAGTATCTGAAATAGATTTGGTATACCAGTGTATTTTCTAATGAAGTTTAAAATTAGTTTTAATATTAGTATGCGTTTCCTACAAATAGAAGATTGGTAGAAAATCTGGTTGTAGATCTAAGAGTCTTATAACGAATTCAAACCAAATATTATTGTACATAGAGTTAAAAGATAAAAATAATTAAGCGCAGTATAACTGCAAAATCCGACTTCAATAATTTCAAATTCAATTTTCAAATTCAAAATAGCTTTTATTACGTAGATCTATATAAAGATTCTTGTAACGCGTCCATATAATTCTAAAAACTACCACCGGATCGGAACGCGGCCACTCACTGAGAAGATCCGGCAAAAGAAACTCAGCGGGCTTGTCTTTTTTCTTATAAATCTAATTTACAAAAGTTTATTACATTCACAAATAATTTGCAGAGATTGGCATGAGGAGCAATTAATCCCAAGCATTTCTGTCTTCTAAATATTCTGAAATCTTATAATAACCCTTACCATACAACTTTATCTTAATACATTTTTTAAATTTATTAAATGGTAAGTCTTTAATATGCTCAGGAAGTTTATTGTAAAAACATGAAAGAATAACTGATTCTGTGGAGACGAGACTTATGCACAACAAGATTGTTTTTATTCCTTGTGTTTACAGCATGTACATCACAATTTTTCTTAAACAAACTTATATTTTTATAGACATATATCAAGTTTTCAAAAATATATTGAGAAGTCACCGTTAGAATTTTTATTTCTTTAAACTTTTCCCTGGGGGAAACTCTTGGGCCTAAATTATAAATTGCCTGTATAGCCCTCTTTTGCAAGACAAATATTGTGTTTACCTCGGCCGAGCTTCCCCAGAGAATACTGTCCTTTATGGACAGTTACTTTACTCTTTGATACTGTCTACTGTCATTGAGTACTGTCGCGATTTGACAATTATTTTTCGAAAGATAGCAAATAGTTCCGAAATGGTCCCAGATAAATTTTATCAACTTACACTTCTTTCCTTCACCTCATCTTTGATGAGGTCGTCCAGGAATTCAAATAAAAGTAACTATGTTAATGAAAACCGACTTTAAAACTAAAAGATAAAGTGAAGATATGTGTTGCTTATTCAATTTAACGTCTGCCCGATCGTGATAAAATTAGGTTTATAATTGTTACCCATCTGAGAGTCAACCCAGAGAAAGCATAAGAATAGATAATATTCGGTATCCCCTTTTCCCTCTTTGAACGCCTAACTCAATTAATGAATACCACCTACAGATTTTTTTATTAATTATTTATTACCTCCGGATTTTCGTAGAAGCTTGCATGACGATTTCTGTCTTGCTGGTGTTTTATTTACTAGCCTTCTTTTCTCCTCAAGAATTGCACCTGATTTTTTTTAACTTATACACTTACACTAGTGTAATGCAACAAATTACAAAACTAAATTAAGCAGGCACATATACTTTTGAAGTATGTGTGATTCTGTACAGAAAATATATATCGGAAAAATTATTAAGGTGAGTGAGAATAGGAATCACTACATCCCTGAGACAAGTTACACTTAATGAACCTAACCCAAAAGTAAGCTAATTATATGCGTTTGTTATGGGCGCTAGTCAACGATTCTAATACATATCAATACTCAAAAAGATACCACAATAAATTTAATAAACGCCTAGACCTGCACCTAACCCCTAGACCAATGACGCTGTCAAAAATAAAAAATATAAATAAACAGTAGGATTTTCTATTTCTTTTTAAATCAAAACACATATTCCCTGTGTTGGTCCAGGTCCGCTGTGGTGGGTAGAGTAGCCGGTAGACTTGTACAATAGGCCTAACATAACAGTCACAGGACAAGCGACCTCACATAAAAAAAATGGCGTATTCCAAAAATTCAACGATGGCACCAATGATTGCACAAGACTCCAGGGAAAAATGAAAAACCGACTCCCTATTTATTGCAGTGGCAGAAACTGATGCGATGGTCAAAAATACTGAATATAGGCATAGGTTCAGTTCTCGACGGGAGTAGACTTTGTGTAATGAACATCAATGTCTGTATTTCCGAATTTGGGTGTTTATTACATGTTTTCCAGTATTTCTTTGTATTAATATAGTAAAATAAACACATATTTGGGTCATTTTGCTTAATTTGTTAAGGGAAATTTATTACCTTCCTACGTAACCTGCCAAATAAAAAGCTGATTTTTCGTTACTGGGTACTTGTCATCACTAAAGACTACAAAACTAAACATCTTCGTGAACTTAGCATGCAAAACTCTTAAAAATGAGTTTTTTTTATCGGAATGGGTTTAAAATCGTTTGTACCTGATTGTACCAACTTTTTTTGTTTGTACCTCAATAGTTAAAGGGGGCCCAAAGGCCCATGCAAAACTCTTGAAAATCTGTTTTTATTACAGGAATGGGTTTCAAATTGTTTGCACCTGATTGTACCAACTTTTTTTTCGTTTGTACCTCAATAGTTCATGGGGGCCCAAAACGGCCCCTCATGCTTAATTCTTGAAAATCTTTTTTTTAATCGGAATGGGTTTAGAATTGTTTGTACCTGATTGTACTAACTTTTGTTTAATTCTACCACATCAGATGTAAGGGTGGGCCCCCTAGGGCCCCCATTCATAGTTCTTAAAATTCAGTTTTTTTTAATAAAAATCGTTTAAAAATCGTTTGTACCAGTTCGTATCAACATTTTTTTCGTTTGTACCTCAATAGTTGAAGGGGGCCAATTAGGGCTCCCATGCAAAATTCTTGAGAACCATTTTTTATCGGAATCACTTTAAAATCGTATGTACCTAATTGTTTTAATTTAAATCTCAATAGTTAAAGGCCTTATTTGACCCAAACAGAGCGGGCCATGCTGAATTCTTGAAATTGTCGAAGTGAATGAAAGTTCCGGTGTAGGTCAACTTAAAGGCATTCTTTTTAAATTCAACACTTGTACCTCACTGGTGAAATGTGAGTGCAAACCCTAGACTAGGTCTTCCGTAAGGCAATTCACCCAAATTCGTCGTTTGTACCTCGAAGGAATGGCCACTGGGCCCAAAATCATGTTTCAAGTTTTTTGGAACTTTCGAGGTCTGTACCTCGGTCAAATCGATGCATGCTATTGTGTGAGTGAGTGGAAACAATAGTCTAGGTCTCCCGTAAGGCAATTCACCCAAATTCGTCGTTTGTACCTCGAAGAAATGGCCACGGGGCCCAAAATCATGTTTAAAGTTTTTTGAAACTTTCGAGGTTTGTACCTTGGTCAAATCGATGCATGCTATTGTCTGAGCGAGTGGAAACCGTAGTCTAGGTCTTCCGTAAGGCAATTCACCCAAATTCGTCGTTTATACCTCGAAGGAATGGCCACGGGCCCAAAATCATGTTTAAAGTTTTTTGAAACTTTCGAGGTTTGTACCTTGGTCAAATCGATGCATGCTTTTGTCTGAGCGAGTGGAAACCGTAGTCTAGGTCTCCCGTAAGGCAATTCACCCAAATTCGTCGTTTGTACCTCGAAGGAATGGCCACTGGGCCCAAAATCATGTTTTACGTTTTTGAAACTTTCGAGGTCTGTACCTTGGTCAAATCGATGCATGCTATTGTCTGAGTGAGTGGAAACCGTAGTCTGGGTCTCCCGTAAGGCAATTCACCCAAATTCGTCGTTTGTACCTCGAAGGAATGGCCACGGGGCCCAAAATTATGTTTCAAGTTTTTTGAAACTTTCGAGGTTTGTACCTTGGTCAAATCGATGCATGCTATTGTCTGAGTGAGTGGAAACCCTAGACTAGTTCTTCCGTAAGGCAATTCACCCAAATTCGTCGTTTGTACCTCGAAGGAATGGCCACTGGGCCCAAAACCATGTTTCTAGGTTTTTGAAACTTTCGAGGTTTGTACCTTAGTCAAATCGATGCATGCTATTGTCTGAAAAGTCTGCTCATCAGGAAAAGCACTGCCTGCTAGTAATACATTGAAGATGTTAACTAGTAAAAAAAAAAAAAAAGTACTAGTAGTAGGTACTAGTAGTACTAGTAGGTAGTAGTAGTACTAGTAGTAGTAGGTAAAGTTTACTAGTAGGTACTCGTATATGAGTGCGGGGGGAAAATATTTTATTATCCTGTTTGAAATACCGTCAGGCCTCGAGGCCTTTCTGCTGTGAAGATTTTTGATTATATCTTTCACTTCGTCGTGGTCGGTGGGAGGTAACGGATCGCCCTGGGGAGGTTCGGATGCTCTATGCGCTACGTAACTATCTACAACATATATGTGATTCGGATCACCCGGCAGAGTGGAAACGGTACACTGCGATTGAACGTTGTCTGCTAGGCATTCGGCTTTGTCGGCATCGTCAAACGCAGGAGGTAGATTGGGTCTGACAAGGGGAGGTAAGTCTACTTTAGGATCGTTTTTTAGAGTTCTCGCCAGTGGCTAATAGGCTAAGTGAGACGGCGAGATCTCACTGCGAAAGTTTTCCCAGCGTCCGTTCGTGTAATCGGCTACGCGCCGCATTGCGTCTCTCTGTAGAGCACGTAACGAACGCCGGTATTCGTCTGATGGGAATCTAACGCAACGCCGTTAGATTCCCATCTCTCTCTGACATGTTACCAAGATATATTATGTAGGCCAAGTATAAGGCTCCCCCAGTATTGTCATCTGCATAGCAGTGAGTATTACATACTAATTTGCAACATGTCATTAATATGCAGAAGAACAAAGTAGGAAAAAATCACATAGCCTTGAGGAACACCAGCATTGACAGGCTTGGACTCCGAGCACATGCCGTCAACAACGACCTTGATGCTACGCCCCGTCAAAAATGTACATCATTTCTCAGGAAGACCGCAAGATGGAAGCTTCGATAGAAGCGCCTTGTGCAACACCCGATCAAAGGTTTTCGCTATGTCCAGTGCTTATCCTTTGCTTTCGACTGCTTGCGCCCATCGGTGTGTTAAGTAAACCAAAAGATCACCGGCTGAACGACCACGACGGAAACCGTATTGACGATAATTTAACAGCTGGTGCTCCTCTAGGTACCTTAAGAGCTGGCAGTTAGTTATGGATTCCATAACTTTGGAAAACAAGGAAGTTATATGTATGGGCTGGTAATTGAACGGATCCGAACGGTTACCTTTTTTAGGGATCGGGTGTACTAAAGCGGTCTTCCATGAACTCTGAACAATGTCTGGTGAATAGGACAGCCGGAAGAGTCTCGTTAAAACCGGTGCCAGCTTAGGAGCACACACTTTGAAAACAACCGCAGGGATACCATCGGGCCCCTCGACTTGTTGACGTCCAATGAAATAAGTATTATACGCACTGAACTGCACTCTGAAATTTTATTTCTGGCATAGGTACTTCACACCGCGGGATGGTCGTCGGCGTGTTTCGATAGTCATCTAAATTGGAGTTGGAAGCTAAAAGGGATCCTAGGAATTCGGCTTTCTCTTTCGCATCATGGGCGAGCGAGGCATCACTCCGGTGTAAATATGCTTAAGATGGCTTCGCGAAATTTCCTTGGACAGCCTTGGCGAGAGACCAGAACGCTCTTGTTCCCGAAGGTAAGCGGGCTAATTTCTCGCCAATTCTGCCAATGTGCTCGGACTTTGCCCGGGCAATAGTTCTTTTGAAAGACCTAGAGGCAGACTTCGCTGCCGCGGGCCAGGCCTGGTAGAGTTTCCGCTTATGGCTAAGTGCCGTCGTATAGGGACGACTAAACCAAAGCTGGGATTTGCCACCAACAGGCACTGGAGAGAACGGAATTTAAAGTTCCATACCATGCAGCAACACATCAGTGACAGCATCAGCAACGATGTCTAGATAAACCAGCGACTTCCATGGGTAAGACGCAATAAAAGATAGATCTCCGAAAAAATAGCTTTTGTATGCTTTTGAGCTCTTCGAGCTCCAAAGGCTGATAGAGGTTTAATAAAACAGTATTTTTTTGAATTTTCAAACAGCAATAAGTTTTAAATAAATCAATCGATTTTCACGCGGTTGGCAGTATTCCACACACTTTTTCAGAAACTTTTGAACACAAACTGATCAAACCGAAAATCTCAGGGAAATTTGAAAATATCACTTTTTCCGAATTTTTCGACAAGGGTAACTCATAAACCAATCTACCAAGTTGCAAGACCCGAGTGTAGGAAGCATGTATGAGAGTCAAGTCCAAGACAGGCTGAATAGTGTGTGCCTACCGGACTTAGACGTGGATGACTGTTG
>NJDC01009418.1:17944-34634 GCA_002245475.1 Calephelis virginiensis
AATAATAACAGGTGTTTTACCAATGTAATTCCATAGCTACTTTTACAAATTATATTACATTTTTAATAAATCAATTTGATTTTTTCATTCTTTAATTTAAAGTAAATTACTGCACTAGCAGTATTATTAACAAAAACAAAGCAAAACGAGGGAATAAGCACACGGCTCTCTTAATGGTAAGAGATAACTGTGGCCTTTAGACCACCATAAATGTTACAGGTGCGTTGCTGCCCTTTGGCCAGAATGTTAGGCTTATTTTGAAAGTCAACCAGCTACCCTACAAGTTGCTGCAGAGTGCTTTACAATTATTTCTTTTTAAATTCGGATACTATTCTTGGGGTTGGAAGGCAAACAATCGCATATATCTCCTGAATGGTAAAAAATACACATGAATACAGGCACCAAAAATGATAATGGCGCTATCCCAGCTCAAGGTTGAGCATCTTTCTTCAAATCACCCTCAACTGGAACACGACATTGGTAAGCACTGACGCCGTGGTAATCAAAATTGACGTTTCAACTCAACTTGTAACTAACAGAAATATCACTACGTCTAGCTGGTTTCTTCATGTAATTCCTTTGTCAGGCGATAATTCCTGTGGAATTCTTCTGACACCATTTCAATCACGAGTTATAACGAATCATTCTTAAGATAATTCTTCTCGCACGTAGGTTCACTCGATTTGCTTCATCAAGGACATTAAAAAAATCAGCAAGACGAGCCATAATAACTTGGTACTTTTAGATAATTTACAAGTAAATTACAAAACAACAACATTCGATCTTACAAAAAAATTGTTTCGAATTATTTGACGTTTATTTTCGATCCAAAAGCTCGATTCACGAATGTCAGATTGAGTGAGTACGCATTTTTCGATTCTAACGAATTTTTCGATTTAAATTAGTTCCTATTCGAGCCATAGCGCGATTGTGCGCTAGTGTCAACTTCAAGAGTAAGAATTGACGTAAATTCGAAACAAACTCGATTGATTTAGAACTCGAAGCTGTCGGGAGTAAGGCAGCAGATCTTCCCGCATGATCGGTGGAACGTGAACCAAGCCGATCAGCATGGTGGGTGTTAAAATCACTAAGAATCATGATGTCCGAGGATGGGATCTGCTCAGACACTGAATCAGAAGCTATTTGCATGTGCTCAACAAGCCGGTCTGTTTCGGGATTGCCGCTATGTGACCTATACAGGCACGCGTAGACACGCGGGTGGTCTAAGCAGTCAACACGCAGCCAAATAATCGACAGGGCTTTGCCTTCAAGACTGCCGAGGCGCCGAAAACAAATATCCTCTGTGACGAAAGTGTACACGTTTGAATGAATGAATCTTCCAGTTTATACCCCGGGTAGGAGAGGTACGATGTGCCAGCCGGAGAAGATATTTGCGTCTCAGTCAAAAAGAGCAAGGCTGGCTTTGTCCTCCCCAGTTATTTGGTCCTTTTTTCTACTTTTTTATATTATTTTCGTTCTGTTTTTCATTAAAAACATGCTGCTTCTCAACATCTCTTTGATGGACTGGAGGTTATTTGGGTAGGTGGTTCCATCATTGTCAGTTATAGTCATGGGGTCAGTTATAGTCATATTATCCTTATGTTTCTATAATGGTACTAAGGATACAACATTGTGTTACTGGTAACCATCAATGGCAAAAATCAACCAGAAATGTCAGCACTTAAGCCTTATTTTTAGAAATAAGTAATGTTAATTGTAGGAAACAGTAACTTGTACGAAGATATGAATGGTCTGTTTTAAACAATTCAAATTTAAAATTAACGGAAAGTAATCGGGGTATTTTCTTACAATTTACATATCCACATAGTGGTAGTGGATGAGTTAATTAATGGTTAATTAAGTAATAAATGTCTGTTCAAACGATCTTAATGACTGATATACTTTTTACATACAGCATATTGATAGCATAAATACATACATACATACATATCTTCACGCCAAGTCCCTTACGGGGTAGGCAGAGAGTATTGAGTGCCAGACCTCACGATCCATAGCATAGTGTCGTTTTAAATTACGTAGGCGACTAAAATACGTTTTACGTACATCACATTGGCATGGTTTCTCTCGAGTGAATTAATGAGTGTCTCTTCAAACGACCTGACTGAAATACTCGTACTTTTAACACACATTACACTGGTAGTGTTTTTCTCCATAATTAATTAATATGTGTCGTTTCTAATCACTTGAGTGACCAAAATACTTTTAACATAAATCACATTAGTTTGGTTTCTCTTCAATATAAATTTATTAGTGTCTATTCATATGACCTGACTTTTTTTACATACATCACATTGGTAATACTTCTCATTAGTGTATTTAAATATCTTCAAATCACATGATCTATTAAAACATTTTTTACAAACATTTGAATTGGTATGGTTTCTCTTCTAATGACCTGACTAAAATACTTTTAACACACGTTAGTGTTAGCGTTTCTCTCCAGAATGAATTAATGTGTGTCGTTTCAAATCACTTGACCTACTAAAATACTTTTTACATTCACATTGGTATGGTTTCTGTCGAGTATGAATTAACGAATGTCTCTTCAAATGACCCAACTGACCAAAATATTTATTACACACATCACATTGGTAGCGTTTCTCACCAGAATGAATTAAAGTGTGTTGTTTCAAATTATGTATGCGAGCGAAATACTTTTTACATACATCACATTGGTATGACTTCTCTCCAGTGTGAATTATTGTGTGTATCTTTAAATTACATGATCGATTAAAACGTTTTTTACAAACATCGCATTGGTATGGTTTCTCTTCAATATGAATTAATGAGTGTCTCTTCAAATGACATGGCCGACTAAAATACTTTTTACACACATTACACTGGTAGTGTTTTTCTCTAGAATGAATTAACTTATGTCGTTTCAAATCATGTGAGCGACCGAAATACTTTTCACATACGTCACATTGGTATGGTTTCTCTCTATGAAATAACATGTGTTTCTTCAAATTACATACAGAAATAAAAAAAATATTACAAACATCACATTGGTATATTTTCTTTTTATTGTAAATAGATTTTTGGTGCAAATAAGATGACGTTTGTGAAATCTTTTGTATGCTTAAATTAGGTTGAGAAGTGTGACGAATTATATGGAATTTCAGATTGCCTTTGAATCGAAAATTTCTTTGACAAATATCACAAACAAATGGTCCCACTTCTTTTCTCTGTAAATTATCAGCCGCATATTGCTTGTTTGTTTTTGTATTGGTCAATTGGTTTTTCCTCGTTAGAAAAACTGGGGCTTGTTCTACCAACAACGGGTTATTCTGTGTAAGCATTTCAGTAACATCCTTACAAGACTTCGTGAACCCCTCACGCTTATCTGTAAATTACACAATTTCCTACATTTTAGAATATCCCTTGTTACTAATAAAGTTCATCATGTCTGATCAGATTTTTTATGATATTGGAAGGCAAACAAGCAGACGGATTTCCTAATGACAGACCTAAAGACACCAATTGTGTGCTTTGCCAATCTGAGGCCGAGATATTAGGCCTCGAGCAAAATTAAGTTTATCGGCTACCTTTCCCTCTGAACCGAAACACGTCAACGGCAAGCACTGACGGTATGAATAGGAATATGTAAGGCGATGATACCAATCCGGGCGACTCGCTGTGAAACTCTACTACCTACTAGGATATCACGGTGTTAGTGGCGGAAAGCCTATGCTGGAATAAATTTAAAAACTGTATACACTGGGAGAGTGCTGTGCAGCAGCTTGCCATAGTAGGGATCCATCATCTACCGCCTTACCTAATCATATTCACATAACGATGTATTGTTCCGGCAGGGGGTTTTACTCTTTTTTTCTCCTGATGCTGAGGGACCACCTTGTTCTATAAATGCTATAGGGGTGCCGCTGTCTTGTACCCTCCAGACCCGAATATGACCGAGTCATTATGGCGGAAGGAATAGGTAAGGGTATACTTACCCGGATAAGTTTCCGAAAAACACTCGACTACCAGAGGTCTTATTGGTAAATGACCTATGTGCTAGCCTATTACGAGCTCCCTGACAGAGGCAGATGGTCTGTTCTGCTCAGCGAAGCCTCACCAACACGGGGAAGTCCACGTTAAAATCAGTGTGAAAAAGTTATCTAACGTCGTAATCAATCAACTTCTACAAATTTTAAAGAAATAAAAGTTCGCCTCAGACAGGATTTGAATCTGCACCCTTTCGTCTCGAGCCGACGAATCCTCAAAATATGTAATCAACGATTAACAGCCCAGCCACAGGAAAATTACGCAGCTATTACATCTTCTATGGTTAGGTACGCTACGGTTATCGCTTACCCTTATGGTAGCCGTGTGCTTGATCGCTATCATAACCTATTTTTATTTTTATTTTCCTTTATATAAATATTTTGTGGTAACCCAAACAATTCCTTTGCTATTAACTAACGCGGTAATATAGTTAATGTATTTACAAACGACTAGCTGTGGCCCGCGACTTCGTATATGCACCCTACATGAATATACTCGTATGTGTGTGTTGTGTATGTGTGTTTGTGTGTGTGTATCGAGCTCACTAAACAGCGCAGTGTGTAATATCGCACCAACAATTTCGAGCTAAATTAGCCGTTGGATTTTTCTAAACGTATGGAGAGTTGTTAACATACTTATCAGACTTCTCTAAACTAGATAGTATGCAGGAGTGTACATCAAGTATAAAAAGTGAAGACAACAACTAATGTCCTCTGGCTAAAGAAGACATATCTGATTTTTATACACAGATATAGATAATAATACTAATTACATTAATTCAAAAATAGATAGTTAGTTACTGCTAAATTATAATATTTGTTATTTGTTTTATCTAGGACGCTAATTGATTTAATGAATATCATCCGTTTCAATACTTCTTAAATAATATTTTATTATCAATTGAATAAAAATATTCCTTGATCTGACCTACACCAATATTGCATCACATTAGCGTATATTTTCATTATGAATTAACCTGTGTGTCTTCAAATAGACCAGCCTTTCCCAAAGTGGGCGATAACGCCCCCTTGTGGGCGCTGGAAGCCTAGAGGGGGCGGTATAATCTTGAAAAAAATGTTTTTTTTTAAACTAGGCGCAACAAATATGTTATTGAGGTTATTGACAAGAAAAAAACGAGAGGAGGGGGGCGCTACAAAACAACTGATTTTCAAAGTGGGCGTTACATGAAATAAGTTTGGGAACCTCTGAAATAGACTAACCGACTGAAACACTTTTTACATTTAATACATTGGTATGGCTTTTCTCCAGTATGAATTAACATATGTGACTTCAAACAACGTAACTGACTGAAACACTTTTTATATATTATTTCACATTCGTGTGGTTTCTCTCCAGTATGAATTAATTTATGTTTCTTCAGTCTGATTTATTGACTGAAATATTTTTCACATTCATCACACTGGAAAGGTTTCACTCCAGTATGAACTAATGTGTGTTTCTTCAAATTCCCTATCCGACTGAATTGTTTTTTACATACATCACATTGGTATGGCTTCTCTCCAGTATGAATTGGTGTGTGTTTCTTTAAATCATCTAACTTACTAAAACATTGTTTACATATATCACATTGGTGTGATTTCTCTTCAGTATGAATTAATAAATTAATAATAAAAAAATAAATTCAAAAGAGACAAATGAAAATGTAATAATTGACAAATTTAAACAATGTTTTTATTTATTTATGATATGTTTTATTCAGAGATAATAATGTTAATATAGCCTTAAATAAAATTTGTATACCAGTTAAGTCTGGTGAAATAGGGCATAAATTATTGTTATAACACCTTCATGTACCCTATTTATGCACAAATAAAGAGTTATTATTATTATTATTAATGAGTGTCTCTTTAATTGATTCAATTGGACGAAACACTTTTTACACACCACACATATGTAGCGTTTCTCACCAGTGTGT
Organism: Calephelis virginiensis; assembly: GCA_002245475.1. Lineage (NCBI taxonomy): Eukaryota > Metazoa > Arthropoda > Insecta > Lepidoptera > Riodinidae > Calephelis > Calephelis virginiensis. The sequence goes on from NJDC01009418.1 coordinate 23,907, forward strand.
ATTAATGTGTGTTTCTTCAAATTCCCTATCCGACTGAATTGTTTTTTACATACATCACATTGGTATGGTTTTTCTCCAGAGTGAATGAACATATATTTCTTCAAATTATATAACCGACTTAAACTGTTTATTACAAACATCGCATTGGTAATTTGTCTTATTGTTGGAGACATATTTGCGTTGCCGCATATGAGTTGTTGGAAATCTTTTATATATTTATATTTGGTTGCGTGTTGTTATGACTAATTACGTGGCGTTTTAAATTCTAAGTTGAAAGGTTCAAAAGTTGTTTTGAAAATTCCTTTGACAAATATCACAGAAAAATGGGCAAACTTCTTTTCTCTGTAAATTATAAGCTATGTTTTGTTTAATACTTTTGATTTCGAGCAAACAGTTTTTCTTAAGCACAACTGCGGTTATCGCCTCTGTGGTCTAGCGGTCCGGGTGTTGGACTTGACTGCACGGGGTCCCGGGTTCGAATCCCGGGTCGGCCAACAAAAAGAAAAATTGGATTTTTCCAATTTTCTAATAAAAAATGTTGGGCGGGATTGGAAATGTGCCCGGTTGGTGATAGGCTTGCCACCTATCACAATGTGGGACTTAGTGTCTTCGGCTAGTCGTGGGTGCCTTGGTTGTACCTCTGCCTACCTCTTCGGGGATATGGGCGTGAAGATACAACTGCGGTTATCGCCTCTGTGGTCTAGCGGTCCGGGTGTTGGACTTGACTGCACGGGGTCCCGGGTTCGAATCCCGGGTCGGCCAACAAAAAGAAAAATTGGATTTTTCCAATTTTCTAATAAAAAATGTTGGGCGGGATTGGAAATGTGCCCGGTTGGTGATAGGCTTGCCACCTATCACAATGTGGGACTTAGTGTCTTCGGCTAGTCGTGGGTGCCTTGGTTGTACCTCTGCCTACCTCTTCGGGGATATGGGCGTGAAGATACAACTGCGGTTCGTTCCGACAACAACGAGTCATTCCGCGTAACTGCTTCAGTGTTAATATCTTCACTGGATGGATTCATGAATCTAAATTATACAATGGTGGTGATTCTGCTGTTCACAAACTAAACTTATTTTAGATGCATGCTATCTTTCTCAAATGAAACAAAAACAAAAGAGATGGAACAGTTTAGACATGTCAGATTAGTGCGGACATGTCTAATCGTGATGTTTTTAATCAACGTTTTCCGAGTAATACATTAAACGTCTGTAGAAATGACGTGTACGGTCTAATTTGACAGCACTAAAAGTGTTTTGTCTCCTTCTGTTACTTTTGTGGAAATAAGACAGGGATAATTTAAAATTAGTTTAGTGACTGCGCAACAAAATTACCACCACTGTCCTACATTTTCGAAAGTTCCTAGTTTCGATTCGTCTACATATCTCGAGATATATTTTAAAACTGGTGAACAGATTTTCATTAGTATTTTTTGGGAAACCTTTCTGATGTATGATGATGAAACCTTTCAGACGCTATGATGATCTCTAATGAGTAACATGACATCATAAGTTGAGTGTAATTTGGAGTTATTTCGTATTGTTAAATGTGGTAAGGTAGGTGAATAGCTTTTTACTGCTTCTTAATCGCCTATGTAGGTATAAAGTTTCACTTATGTCTTGAAAATTACTAAACTAAATGTCCGTAGAAGATTCGCCTAAAATGTGCCGTACACGGATCCGACTTTGCCCGTTGGATACCAGCGGATACAAACACGGACATCACTAATTCTAACATCACTTACCGTTGTTGCTATTATTATCACATTTGATGTATTCACGATCAAAGTTAGGTTCCACGTGTAATTCACTATCACTTTCTTTTTCTAGTTTAATTTCATTTTCAACAGTATTTTCGTTTTCTAGTTTCACTTCAACATTATCACATATGTTTACTGACTTATTTGGTGCATCTAAAATTCGTAAAAACATTTTCTATAAATTTTAAAGAAAGAAAAAATTTCGTCCCAGAAAATTAAATAAAATTTAAAATTTATAGAAAATTTATCCCAAGCACAGGGCAAGTGCTAAAATAAAAATACGTTTCGTAAAAACAGTTTAGTATAGTCAATAAGACCACTGTTGGTAGACTACTGTGCAGCACCTTGCGCGGATAGGGATTCACCGTTTTACTGATTCCTGCTGCCATAGTGAGAATGTCATGCTCCAGTCCAGAGGTTAGGGCAGCCGGTAGACTTGCATAATTGGCCTAAAATCCCCGTCCCTCAGCGACGCATTCTGCAACATATGATGGTGTCTTTACGCTGCACTTAATTCTTACCATCAGGGGAGCCTTGTGCTTGCTTGCTGTCTTTTACCATGAAAAAGTGTATTTTGTTACAAAAAAAATATTTATATATGCGCCTGCGGTGCTCCGCATTCGCCGCAAGCATTATGTAACGATGTCATCTTTGTTAGGTACCGTTATTAAGAGGTCTTATATGAACATAAAAATAATAAATGAAAAAAAGATAATGATTGATGACGTCATAGCACAAGGTGCACAGTTTATTCGCATGGGTTGTTCCGAGTCCGAAATGAAAAATAAAACTAATATTCAAAAATTCAAGTGTTATTGCTTATAAATTTGGTTTTGTAAAAATGCAAATAATAAAATTACATTACATTAATTTACAAAATTTCAAATTATTTAGTTCTAAATGCATCCGATTTTCCAATGTAATTTATAAAATCGGTAGGTAATATTTTTTTTAACATTTTCCGATAGTGGCACGATACTATTTATGAACCGCAAAAAACTTACAACATTGCTAATGTCTATTTAGTCTCCGAGATTAAAAAACAGGCTATAGTTATAAAACTCTAGAAAGTCTATCTTTATCTGTAGATAGGTTATGAATATTGGCGTTAAGAGACAGTGAGACAACCTCAAGTTTGTTTAAAAAATATTTTTCACTATATTTGGCTTTTATCCTTCACAATAGTTTTCATAACAATATTATTTTTTTGTTTTTTATGAATTAATGAGTGTGTCTTTAAATAGAGTAACCGCCTGAAACACTTTTTACATTCATCACATTGGTATGGCTTCTCTTCAGAATGAACTAACATGTGTGTCTTCAAACCATGTAACCTCCTGAAATACTTTTTACATACTTCACATTGGTAAGGCTTCTCTCCAGTGTGAATTAATGTATGTTCTTTCAAAGCAATTAATCGTTTGAAACACATTTTACATTCATCACACTGGAAAGGTTTCACTCCAGTATGAACAATTGTATGAGCCTTTAACTCAGATAAGTAACGGAAACACTTTTTACATTTATCACATTGGTGAGTTTTATCCGCAGTATGAATTAACGAGTGAGCCTTCAAATCTGCTAACTTACTAAAACTCTGTTTACAAACATCACATTGGTATAGTTTTTCTGCAGTATGAGTTAGTGAGTGTCTCTTCAAATGACCCAACTGACGGAAATACCTTTTACACACATCACATTGGAAGCGTTTCTCTTTAGTATGACTTAACATATGTGACCTTATATCAGATAATCGTCTGTAATAATTTTTACATACATCACATTGATATGGTTTTTCACCTGTATGAATTAATGTATGTGTCTTCAAAAAACTAATCTGTGTGAATTTTCTTTTACATACATCACATTGGAATGGTTTATTTCCAGTATGATTTAATCTGTGTACCTTCATGTTATTTGCCTGAGTGAAACGTTTGTTACATATGTCGCATTGGTATGGTTTTTCTCCAGTATGAGTTAACATATGAGCCTTTAAGTTAGATATCCAACTGAAACGTCTACTACAAACATTGCATTGGAAATCACAAATTTTTCGCTGTCTGTTATTGTGGCTATACATATGGAAATGTAAGCTTCGTTTGTATTTATAACTTCTTTGACAAATATCACAAGTAAATGGTCCAACTTCATTCCTTTGCTCATTTTTTTTGGTTTTTGACAAATGGTTTCTTGTTAGCACAACTGTAGGTCGTTCTGCCAATAATGAGTTATTCTTTGTAAGTGCTTCAGAATCAACATCCTCACAGGAATTCAGGAACCTATCCTTTTCATCTATAAATTAAATAATTTCTTACATTTTAGAATAATACTAGTTCTTATTAAAGTCAAAGGGACTTTGCTTGTAACATGTCTAGAATTTTCTTTAATGGACACAGATATTTGTGTAACAGATAATACTAATTTTTCATGATAACAGATTCTGGTTTTGTGTTAACTGTTTGTAAACAATACATACAAAGAAAATAAACCGGATGGATAGCTCTTACACTCATATGAATTAGAGTTTGAGATATGACATATAAGAATGTGATATATGTTTAAAATGTGAAATACTGCTTTATGTTAGTCCTACAAAAATGTCTGTGATGGGCTATTTCTATATTTGCCCTTACAGCTTGCTATAATATACAGTACCTACACACCATTATGCTATACCGCATCTTCTACTACAAAATTATATGCTTCTATTTATTCCGATGTCTAACCTTGATATCCTGGTTCTAGTAATAGAAATTAATAACTTCAATATTCAGATGTAGCCGTGGTAACATCTTTCTAGTGCCTATGTAATAAAATAAAAACCTATGAATTTTTTGAGATAACATATAGAATAAAGAACCCATTTTTCTGTTTGTTTCTATTCATTTTATTTTTGATATTTATGTAGATATGGATTATTTGTACAGAAATCTATGAGAAGACTATGCCCTATGTCATACTCAATACACACTAGGGTTGGTTTTACTATTTCATATCATGCTCTAACTTCACTTACCACTATTATGTTCAACATGTAATTCATCACCAGTTTCTTTTTCTAGTTTCACTTCATTTTCATCAATATTCATATTTTCTGGTTTCACTTTAACATTATCACAACTGCTAAGTGATTCTTTTAGTGCATCTAAAATTAGTAACAACAGTTTAGTACACTATACTAACAACTGTTTTGACATTTGTAATAGGTACCTACCTGCATTGTGCAAGTACATATGGACATTGGCTAAATAAGTCGTGAAAAACGATTGAAAGCCATATTTATAAAAGAAGTACCTATGGCAAGTCATTAGCTATAAATTGATATACTAGTTAAAAATACTATAATAATAAATTGATTATTTTTAGTAAATTAACATTCACATTACTATTGTAATGTGTCAAACCAGCATTATCAAATAGTGCCAAATGTTAGTGATTCAACATTTGGCACTATTTGATAATGCTGGTTTGACATTCTTGGAAGTTGTGATGGTCACTTGGAAACGACAAAATTATAATCTTAGTATTTCTTATAACATAAAACAGGCATAGGTACATGATGTAATGTCCAATTTGAGTAGCCAATAACAAATAGCAACAATTAATAAAGGTTGTTTGTCAAATTATTTATAGGAAGATAGTACTAACTCACAACTTTTATATCATCATTTCCATTGATCACTGGAGTAAAGCTATACAAAACATGACTTAAGTAAAATATATTATGATTTCTACTAATCACAGTTATCACCCCACAAGATGCCTCATGATAGGCCTGCAAGTTCTTGGATGTCTAGTCAAATTAAACAAAAAAAAAACTATTAGATTAAGATATTGCACCCAAAATAAATAGTAAGAATTTAACTAATTTTTTATCATTTCATTTCGAATTTGAAGTCACTTACCACTATTATCGTAATAATTGATGTATTCATAACCAAAGTCATTTTCATCTTGTAGTGTATCATCAATTTCTTTCTTTGGTTTCACTTCATTTTCAACAACAGTTTTATCTTCTGATTTCACTTTAATATTATCACAACTGCTCACTGTCTCTTTTAGTGTATCTAAAATAAGTAACAACAGTTTAGTATGGACTAGTTGTTTCAAACTTCTTTTATTATTTAATACCTTGGAGGGAACTGAAAAAAATAACCTTAACGTTCAACCACTCTCAACCAGAACTCAGTAATAGAAAGCACTGACATAACTGCACTATTGATAACACTGGATGCTTTAGTAACAAAATTGACAAACAGAAGCAGACATTAGACAAATGTTGTATACACCTGAGACCTTTAAAAGAGCAATTCTATACTAACACATATATTTTATAAATCTCGGAAATGAATACAAACGATTTTCATAAAATATTGGATTCAGAGTGTTTCAGGGGCGAAAAATTGATCAAGCTAGTTTTCATTTTTAGAAAACTTCGTTTTATCCATATCTTTGGGCAATGCAAAATGCGAATATCAGAAGGATACTAACATAAATTTCACAATTATTCACAAGCTTATAGTAAGCTTAGGTGTGGAGGAAAACTAGAAAACAGAAAACTCAGGTTTGAGTCCAGATGATTCTGATCTAATATTTTTCCCTTTTTTACTGTTTAGCTTTTTTGTGAAATAACCAATTCATATAGTTTTATTAATGTAGCTAAGACTGAAATAAATTATTCTCATAAAAAAAGAATAAAGCAATGTGAAGGAAGCAAGACAGGTTTGTCAGGATCATGAGGTCTGGCACTCGATACTCTCTGCCTACCCCGTAAGGGACTTGGCGTGAAGATATGTATGTATGTATGTATGTAAAAAGAATAAAAAATAATACTTTACCTACCTACCTAAAAATGTAATTGACATCTAGGTATATATAATTTCCACAATACATGATTTACCAAAACTAAAAAATACATAACGCCAATCACCCCAGCTACAGAACAGACTCAACCAAATCAACTACATCTATAGGCAATGGTTGTCTTTTACACTCATGGTGAGAGCTGAATGCTTGTTTGTGTCATATAGTTAAAAAAATATTAGACATTACAAATGTATTCTGTCCTAGATCTATCAGTCATCTGTGACCTGCGTATATATTCGACTTTTTTTAGTAACACTGCAAGACATTTATTTTTATCATAAGTATTCTGTTAGTAATTTTTATGATATTGGAGGGCAAACAAGGAGACATATTTCCTGATGGTAAGAAATTCACGCCGTCTAGACACCAAAGGTGGTAATGGTGCATTGCTACCTTTGGTGTCTGACGCCAGGATGTTAGGGCTTCAGCAAAAGTAAATGTACCAGATACCTTATTCTCCAAACCGAAACATGTCAACGGCAAGTGCTGACATTTTGGCGACAGGAATAGGTAAGGCTGTGGTACCAATCTAAGCGAGTCGCTGCCAAACTCTACCACCTAGTCAGATGGCAGGTGTTAGTGACTGTAAGCCTATGCTCACCTTTAACCAGCTGCCTGGCTTGAAGGCAGATGGTCTGTTCTGCAAATGAGTCCGGACCAACACAGGGAGTAAGATAGAATAGTCCAATAACTAGTTGAGTTCTTTGGCAACATTAATAATAAATAAATAAATATCCCTGGACAAATCACTCAAATTGAATCTAACCCCAAAGTAAGCAAATTATATGCTTGTGTTATGCATGTTAGTCTACGATACTAATACATAATAAATAAATAGTTAAATAACCAGAATAAAGTCAATAAACACCCAGACCCGGAAATGTAGACATCTAAATGTTCATCACACAAATGCCTTCCCCCGTCGGGAATCGAACCCGAGCATCACGGTTGGTCAATGTAGTTAGGTGAGTATGCTAGCCACTCGACCATGTCAGTGTGTTATTGAAGAGAAACAAATAACTAAAACTACAATGTTATATCTACAATGGAAAGGTCACTAGAAGCTCTCAAATTTTTCATAAAAAGTTTCATAAAATGTTTTTATAAAAAGAGGAATTTATGATTAACATATATACTAAAATATAATTTGTTAGCACACTTTAGTAAAAATATACTAATTTATAATAGAACAAGAAGGTCATACAACGCTTTTTTTTATGAGATTTGAAGGCAAACTAGCAGACGGATTTCCTGATGGTAAGAAATTCACACCGCCTAGAGACACCAAAGGTGGTAATGGTGCGTTACCATAGAGAGGCCGGGATGTTAGGCCTCGAACAAAAGTAAGTTTACCGGCTACCTTATCCTCCAAACCAGAACGCGTCATGACTTTATGGAGGCAGGAATAGGTAAGGCGGAGGTACCAATCCGGATGAGTCGCTGTGAAACTCTACCACCTAGTCAGTCAGCTTATAGTTATTGATAAACTAGAAAATAGTCAGCATCTTCTAGGCTAATGATAGTTTAATGGACTGGATTTCTTTCACTATTTTCTTATCTGTTTATTTTACCATCAAGTTTATCTGAAGTCGAGATACTTGTCCCAAAATCAATATATTTGAAGAGCTTGTCACATTCCAGCACTTGTCTCTTAAACTTAGTAGCATCACGAAGTCTCAATATGCATTTCTCACAAATCAGTCTACTAATATTGTTGGCTTCCTTTGACTTTGAATAAGACATCTGTGAATGCAAAATGTTAATGTTCTTCAACTATAATAAGGTGTCATTTTAATATAGAGCTCAAGGTTTATCATGATCTTTCTTATAACAAAAATTTCAAATTGTTTTGAATTTGGATTCATTTCGATACAATTTGTGTATAAAGAATTGTGGAGTATTAACATAGTTTTTAAAGTTTAATATTATGTATCAATAAGTAAGAACCTGCAATTGGCTGATGGTTTTTTCTGTTACTATTTTAATTGACCTTCCATACTAGATAACACAAATTTTATTACTTATTCATATTCCCTAATTACTTCACCTTTTATTAGTATTTCTTAACCATACTCCCAATAAACATATTTTTTTTATAGCACTTAAGTATCGAGTAGTTCTACTACAGAAAAATGTGTAAGCAATGTCCAATTTTGTGAAATTAGTCTATAACAAATAGGTAACTACCATTAATTTTAAAATAAATACCTAACTACTCCCTCCAAAGCTAAACATTTTTGAAATATAAGTTTACTATCAGTCATTAACAAAGGTGCCATTATAAGGATTACCCTCCATACTAAGGATCAAGGAGATACAATCATTTTAAAGTTAGGAAACTGTAAAAATATTATTTAAATGAAATTTCTGGCCTAGTAAGAAACAGGTTCAGTAGCTCTCTTGATATTTTTGTGTAGTAGTAATAAAGGCGATACTGTCTGCTACCTACCTCAAGGTGAAAGGTTTGTAATAACATTTCTCCGTAAATTTCTCTCTCGCCATTCCAAATATATTCCGTGGTAACATCTCTGTAACAGTCTTTGCTGTGACAACATCGACACATTGCAGACAATGCTTGACTATCCTGAGTTCCAAACTCCATATTCATACTTTCTCTCACAAACAAAATAATCAGTTGTAATTCCAAGGACCAAATCAGTAAACAATAAACTCGAAAGCATGGAATTTAAATACTCTTTTTTTTAAAGAGCTCGAAGGAAACTCATATAAAATAACAAAGAAGCAGTGGTTTAGTTAAATTACTCTATTTGAGCACTTCGTAGTGTCTCGTACTAAAATTTCATTAATGATTACACTTTGGATTAAACTGTTTAAGGGGCTGTGCTCTACTTAGCGAATAATATATTTGTCCAATGTACATTTGTTCAAAGAAATTAGTTAAACATTAATAAATAACAGTTTATCACAAAAAGAAAATAATCACTGCCTAAGACCTATTATTCAATGTACTTTGTGCTGCCCACGTTTTAAGAGACTGGACAGTGGACTTAAAAAAACAATCAGTTTTGTTATCAGTTTGGTTATCAGTTAAAAGTTTACATCTCTAGTATAAGTGTATAGTCTATGAGTTTACATGACACCCACGCCATATAATGTAAATTAAAAAAAAATCCAACCGTATAGGTGACAGTGCTATTTTTCAACCCGACGTAATCTGTCATTGTAAACCAAAAAGTACAAATAAAAAAACCCATGACCTCTAACATTTCTATGAAAAACCAAAGAGTTCATCTAAATGTCAAGATTTGTTAAATTTTGATTGACGCAAAAGTCAAAATGAAAATTGTTAAATTTTCAAATTATTTAAATCAGTTTTGTTTTGAGAAAAAATTTTGCATTGATTTAATTCGCCTCTTTAAATCTACGTAAGCATAATGTTCTTGTTTTGTTAAGTATTTTATTACCCGCCATATAAAAATTGTGCTTTATAACCTTGTGCAATAGTCTGGTAAAAACCTGAAATTTTGGTCTGGGCGTCAGACTTCTACCGTTGAACCACAAGAAACAGTTAATTACATTTAAAAACTACTACTGTAGATAGTATAACTATTACATGTACATAACTAAACATGGACATTAACAAAAATCGATTTCTTAAATTACCTACCTACTTAATTTTATTTCTACATACCTATTCTTCCCTCCCCGTCGGAGTTAGCAAATGTTGCAAACAGATTTATTATTATTTAGATAAAAGACTAATATTTTTTAGATGATGAGGCGGCTACTTCATTTCAAGAAGACATGACATTGATCATTCCTATGCCCTGCCCGTTCACTACCGCTTCAATAAAATTGTTGATACTTAAATGATAAGTTGGTATGTATAAGTTTTGTTTAATTGTTGTGCATAGTACGTACTTGAAACTTGCACTCGTACTCTGCCGCCTCTGTGGTCTAGTGGTCTGGGGTAAGATTCGACTAGATCAATATGTGTATATGTGTTCGATTTCAAAAATAAAAGCAACGTTGCCCAGGACTGAACATGTGCCCGGTTGCCGATAGGCTTGCCATCTGTTACATTGTGAGACTTAGATCTTCAGTTAGTCGTGCAAGAGATCACACAGACGCGTTACCGACCGCA
>NJDC01009419.1:2224-13625 GCA_002245475.1 Calephelis virginiensis
ATGTTGTGCTCAATAATTTCAATGTAGTTCTTGTAGCATATTTTTATTAGTTTGTCGCAGCGATCACGCAGATATTCAAATTCGAGTCGGTCAAGGGGGTTTTTGTAAAAATATACTTATTCGATTAAAATATTTAAACTTAATTGGAGCATTACAATCTCTAACGACGCTAATAAAAACATTACTGACGGTAGTTTAAAATAAACAGATAGCTGCCATTTATCACTATTATCAAACCCCCGCCAATTACACGGCTGGCAGAAAAATAATTTAATTTCAATCTTATTTCCTTAAAATAGAGCTTAAAATCGCATACAGATTAAACATTGCGAAAATTCTCAAACTACCGTCATCTGTAAAACAAAATAAACTCTAATAGAAGATAATAAGAAATGAAATTCCTTGTTCTATGTTTTCCCGCTCATAATCTAATTTCCCAACATCAAACACAATTGGATGGATATGTCTATCCCTGTCTAACTTTCAGAATATCGGACAAGTATGTCTCAGTCACACGTGAAGCTCTATTGATTTTCTCCCGGATAAGAGGGTAGGGGTGAATTTGCATAATACAATTTGATATAATAACAAGAGATAATGTTTCTCATTTAGGGATCATTGTTAGACTTTGCGGGCATCTAATCTTATACTTATTAGTACTATTATTATAATTACTGATCTACTAAGATTCTGTTCCATTTTTTAGCGAAATATCGACATGATTTTTTTAACTTGTATTAAAGGAAACAAGCAGAAATATTTATTGATAAATGAAAACTACAACAATAAAAATGATTTACTTTTATTATTATTAATTTTATGCTGGTATAAGTTATAAGTGTTTCTATGTACCTATTAGAATCGCTGAGTAGTACCCTCAAAACTTTGCTTTAATTGACTTACTTTTGGGTTAGATTCAATTTGTTTAAATTTACCAGATAATCAAAAATAATAAATAATCACTCCTGTGGTCTAGTGGTCCGGTTTTCGGTGTAGACTACTTACTGTAGGGTTACTCTTTAATCTCGATTTCATGCAAAATTGGAAATTAAAATCGTTTTTGTGTTATTTTGTTCTCTTGAACACAATAGTAGCGAATTATTAACGTATGGTAAACGCCCATATCCCCGAAGGGGTAGGCAGAGGCACAACCAGGGCACCCACGACTAGCCGAAGACACTAAGCCTCACAATGTGATAGGTGGATAGCCTATCGCCAACCGGGTACATATCCTATTTCGAGCAACATTTTTTTTATTAGAAAATTAGAAATACTTTATTTTCTTTTTGTTGCCCGAGCCGGGATTTGAAACCGGGACCTCATGAAGTCAAGCCCAATACTTGGACCACAGAGGCGATGACCAATATAATTAACGAATCCGATTTTATACATTATTAATTATTATTAACTAAATGTTAACAGTTAGCTAGTATTGTGTTCAAGTGTAAAAAATGACAAAGATCCTATTCCAATTTCCCGTTTCCATGGTATCCAGATTTAAAAGTAACCCTACTGATCTCGGGTTTGATCAGAGTCGAGCAACTCTCGGAAAAGGGATGTGCCCGGTTGGTGATAGCTTTGTCGCCTATCACAATGTGGGACTAAAGTAACATAAGCTAACCAGGTACCCTTATTGTACTTCTACCTACGTCTGAGGGGATTCGAGTTCTAAGATTTTTTTTAAAAGTGATTAACCATCTTGAAGTTGGAATGCTATGTTTCTAATGTTAGTTTTTTAGATATCTTACTCTTCTTATCGGAATAAGGCATATGACATGACGAGACAGATATACTTTGACAAGCGTTCACGTGTGGCGACTTGGATATAGGTAACTGCATATTAATTAAGTGTTAAAATTTTCCAACTCTTCTACAAGAACTGGTTTTTAAATAAATAAAAAAAACCTGGACAAGTTACACAAATCCTTAGTCCCCCGTGTTGGCCCGGGCTCCTTAGTAGAATAGATCATCTCCCTTCCTGCCTGGCAGCTCGTAAAAGGCGAGCATAGGCTAACTGTTCCACCACCTTGGTGTCCCTAGACGGCGTGAATTTCTTACCATCAGGAAATCTATCTGCTTGTTTGCCTTCCAATATTATAAAAAAAACAAATTGAATCTAACACCAAAGTAAGCAAACTATATGCATGTGTTATGGGTGTTAGTCAGCGATACTAATACATAGAAATACTTAAATAGACACCAGGATAAATTTAATAAACACCTAAACCCGGAAATTCTAAGACATCTAAATGTTCATTACACAAATGCTTGCCCCCATTGGGAATCAAATCCGAGCCTCGCAGGTGGTCAGTGTAGTTAGGAGTGTACGCTAGCCACTCGACCAACGAGGTGGGACAAAAAGTAGTCTATGTCACCAGTCTCTTAATTGCATTCTCACAAAGATTATTTCATAACATGTATCTGTAGCGATGTGACAGAAGGACGAACAAACATACGTTAGTATTTATAATATTATTAATCTGTAGTTCCAATATAATTTTATTAAAAAAGTAAGTTTACTTGTACCCAAAGGTGGTGATGTTACGTTACGCCCTGATACGTTTTTTCCATTAGGAATTTATGAGGTCTCTACCATCCACATTGGAACAAGCAAACGCCTAGATACGGTGCTGTTCCCGAATTTGCTAAGGCACTGGGATGAAACCAGCAAGTTTTTGCAAAACTCAACCACATGACATTAAGTTAATGTTAGGGTAGCAGTGAGAAAGAAACGAGGCTTTTCTTTCTAATTGCTTGCAAGAAAGCTGTTATGTAATCTATTACTATCTGCTATGGAAACTTCTATTGGCGCAGAGTTACAAGTCTTTTGGTTTTCTACAGGTTGCATATTGGTTGGTTGATATTGCTTTTCTATAAACGAAATGGTTTACTTCATCTTTTACTTTTCGAACTGTTAAGGAACGGAATTCTCTGCCTAAGGTATTTCTAGAGCATTGTAGCCGCATCTTTAAAAAAACAGTGAATAGACATCTTCTTGTTTAGTATGATTTTATCTTTGACTCCTTTACTTTCTATCAGGTGACGTAAGGATCATCATACAAAGTTCTTGGTATGTAATAAAAAAAGGAAAAAAACTGGGTTTTCATTATGAAATAAATGAAATATGAGAATGCTAAGTTTTGAGGTTATAGCTACAGGAATATACGTGAAGCGCTGGTAGTAATATAAGCGAGAAAGATAGTTAAGATTTAAATATTTGAATAATGCATCTGTTAATCAACACTGCATTTAATTCTAACTATATTTTTTTCATCTTCTGATCGCAATCTGACCGCAACTCTGCATTTAATCCTCTGAGACCTCTGTGGTCTAGTTCTCAGGATTTAGCTTTGTTTACCGCGATCGATTTCCTGGTCTGGTAACTCAAAATGTGTTTTTTTTTAATTTGTAAGATGGAAACTACGATGCCCGGAGATATGACAAGTGCACGGTTGGCGATAAGTTTGCCACTATCACATTGTGAGAGTTAAGTATCTTAGGCTAATCGTGGGTGGCCTGGTTGTACTTACTAAAGATACTTAGTTATTTTTCCTCTTTCGAAAATATAGAATTAGCTTAGGTTTTAAGTTGGACCACCATCTCTTAGCACCAAGTACTTTCCTAACGCTGGGTTTCTAGAAAAGGCAACTATAGAAAACTAAGCGTGATAAAGTGCCAGAAAAGATTTTCCGCATTAATAATGGCGTACTACATCACTGGGGCGGGTCCCCATTACTCTACATTGTATGGGGTGCCATGGGGACTTGTAACTTGTCCCCCGTCGACGCTTAAGTTAACTACGTAACAAGTTATGGGGTTGAGATTTGATTGGTTATCGATGATAACTTGCCCTTAGAACGAGTAAAAAAAGGGAAAAGGAATCCTTCCTTTTTATATTATACTGACTGCTTACCCGCGAATGTGTAGGCGTAGAACAGATTTAACAAAGAAAAACAATCTTATTGTAAATATTAACAAAATGAACATTTTATTAATAGGATTCTTAATATTTAATAAACATTATTAAAATGAAAGTAGGCTATGCTTAAACTCGGAACCTTATTCATCACTACATAGTATAAAACAAAGTCGCTTCCTCTGTCCCTATGTCTCTTTGTAAGCTTAAATCTTTAAAACTACGCAACGGACTTTGATGCGGTTTTTTAATGGATATTTCACAACCGTGCAAAGCCGAGGCGGGCCGCTAGTATACTTAAAAAAAGCCATTTAAATCGGCCCTGTGGCCTTAGTAGCATAACAGACAGATAGATGACACACTATCGCATTTCCAATGGTTTAAGGTAGACAACGAAGAAGCAGGCACCTATCTACATACTCTTTTGGTTGTTTAAGGCTACTGTACTTATACATGCCTAAGATGTTGCTGGTGCGAGGAATTTATATGGTTTTCAACCTCAGACGGAAAAAGAGTAAAAAGAAAAGAGTGACGTTATAAGTTTTGGGTGTCTGTGACTCTGTCTACAGATTCAAAACTTTTGAACGGATTGATCGATTCCGATGCGGATTTTTTGTTTGAATAGCGTGCTTGATATATTGCTCTTAGTTACATTACATATTATACGGTTATATATCAGGTTATTGAAATTATTTAATTTTAGATTATAGTGATAGTGATAGTGATATAGGACAGCGAACAAGCAGCGGCTCTCTTAAATGACAGATTTTTTTATGATATTGGAAGACAAACAAGCAGACGAATATCATGATGGTAAGAAATTCGCGCTGCCTAGAGACACCAAAGGTGGTAATGGTGCGTTGCCAACCTGAGGCCAGGATTTTAGACCTTCACCTATAGATTAATATTACTAAATCGGCGTTTATGGTTGCGATTCTAACCATGTAAGCTATCCTTACCTCCAGCACGAAATATAATGGCTGGCATTTAGGAGATGGCGACATGAATAGGTTAGGCAATGTTACCAATCTAGGAGCGCTGCTTCACAACATTTTAGCACCCATTATTGTAATTAGTGAGAGAGCGTGTATGTATGTTCCGTTTTCTTATCCAAACGCCTAATCTAAATTAAGAAAGTTTTAACACAGAAATAGATTGTGATTTGAAAAAGAACAGCTACTTTTTATACTACGAGTATAATCATATGACGTTACTGTGGCAATATCTAAGTTATATATAAATTGGTATTCTTTGTGTTATTTATTTCTAATATCATGACATCAGCGTCATATAATAAAACATCCATTATACGACTATCACGTTATATGAGAATTTTCCTAACTTCCCATCCAATATCACGTGTAGAATACCAGGTTGATTTTTAGTATTTATTGTATTCATTCTTAATAATAAATTTACTAACATACATTTTAAAATCACTGTTACTAGTATAATATGTATGTTTTAATAAATTATCGATACCTAATACCTATGACTAATCGTGTAATGATGATAATTATGAAAAATATGAACGCACGTGATATTTCGTTACAACCCCTCTCTCCTTCTCTTCTTCAAATCATAATTTTTCCGAACCCCTTCCCTTCTTAATAGCTGCTAAGGAGCAACATAAGTAATAGTATACTAACGTATTAAAGCTAACAGTTACGTACACTGTCGAGGGAAAAAGTTATAGTGAATAGACTGAAATGTTTCGAGCGTTGAAGTCATAAGTTGCCAAGTTAATAAAGTCTGAATACATTCTATAGCACCTACTCCTCCAGGTTCTTATCTATTTCAATGAAAAAGTTCATTAAAGTCACATATTCAGTTTCACGTATAACCAAATAGGCTGGCTGAATATGCTGCATAATATGTGCTATTCATGATCAAATCTAATGACATAAGAAATAAACATCCCTTATAGGCATATACCAAAAGTGGCAATTTGGTAGCGACCAAGTTGCAAAGTTAGAATCAGCAGGAAGGTAGATCTATTTTCCATAAAGCGTCTTCAATAAGGATAATTACATTACTTAAAGTTTTTGCAGCCAGCATCAAAGTTACGACTTCAGTAGTCCTAGCATGAACATTCACACAATAAACGTGGTCTCTTAAATTCGCCATTATGTACCACGAAAACGATATTGAAATGGACATTGCTTTACCGCCCAGAAGACTTTCAGAAATTTGAGAAGACGAAAACATTTTGGGGATTTATTTGTGGCTTCTGATGCCAGATAACAAATTTCTAGACTCTTCATATTGTCGTTAGTTTCGATATAAAATAATTCTACTTCGTACTTTTACACTGTGTATTCTTAACTTTTTTAAGGTTTTTTCTGAAAACTGTAGCGCGGTTATTGTGAAATCTTTGTTAGACTTGGGTTTTTATTTCGATTTTACTATTCGATGACGTCAATTGTCCGTGCTAGGAGCACAGAACCGAGAACCGTCACATTGGGTATTCAATTCCACAGTTTACCAAGTTGGCTGCATCAGGGATTCACGAACAAATCTACAGACCTCTTATTATACGATGGTGATAAAAAAGCGTCCGGGGCGACATCCAAACGCGACTCTCATAAATAAATACATATCATGCAGTTCAGTCCAATTCACTAACTACAGCGTCATTTTTCGCAACATTCTTTGTAGAATCAGTTATATGGGGTGGGGCAAGGTGATTTTATATCTTTACGACTAAACGATCTTTGATCAACGCTATTACCTATTTTTCAATGTGGTAGCTTATTATCAGTCTAAATGAGCTAAGGCTTATCTTTAGTTGTATCGTCTCATTTACTGACCTATAAAATTCTTGTTGATTATGTGGAAACATAGTAAATTCTTAAGACAAAAACTTGGCTAAATTTGAAGTCAAAATAAGCAATTTATCATTATCACTGATGGTAAAGAACTGTGCAGTAACTTCCGAGTATTATCCGAGTAAGAAACCATTGCCTTGCTTGTGTCTGCCGATATAATAACATTATCATATTGCGGTTCGAAAGGCAAGCAGAATAGGTCTAACAACCCCGCCAAAAAATAACAAACAATGTTCTTGTAATTCCTTTGATGTCTAAAGACAATAGCTGTCTGTTACTGTTAGAAGAGCCGTGTGTTTATTGAATAACCTCTCATATAAAGATAAGGGTAGTTCTTTCTACAAACTAAGGAAAAATAGTTTTAATGGCAAAAGTGCAATGTCTTATAGCTTATCCTAATCGGAATAGTCAAAATAATTATAAGTTTATGATTTACGGCCATTTAAAGAAAATCAAGCTACAAGAAACTGAGAGTGTAATCAGGAAACTGACGAAAAAACAAAAATCGATCAAATTTTGTGTACTTATATTGATCGTTTCATCGGTCGAGGACCGTCTAAATGCAAGTCACGGGGTTCGATTCTCGAGGGACGTTGTTTGTAAAAATTATTCTGCTATATGTTTAAGTATTTCTATGTATTAAAATCGTTGACTAACACCCTTAACACAACCATATAATTTGCTTACTTTGGAGTTAGATTCAATTTGTAGAACTTGTCCAGGAATATTATACCTAGAGATAAGAATCAAAAACGCTTCAGCTTCCACCAAAGACCGTCCACCAAGATAAAAGACAACACCGCATACTCACCAATGCATGAGGCATCGCGGGCATTGCGAAAAACCTGCGAAACTCCACGTAATGGCCGCAGAACATTTGTAACATTATACCGCGAATTGTTTAAAATGACGTCCGCTTAGCTGTCACTCTGGATTTATGTTTGCCATAGATATCCCAGACCATAGACAACTTGTGACAGAGATCACGAGTCATAGACAACTAGTAAAGATTAAATGTCATTTTGTAAAGGTCCTTCTAAAACATACGAATCCTTCTAAAACGGACGTAGGTATCAAACAAATCTAATAGTCGGAGATCCGAAGTTAGGTCGACCTACACCAAGTTGATAATAGGATGAAACCTGTTTTATAGCAAATTTAGTACCTATCTACATCAGAAAATATATTAAAAATGGGTTGCCTGAAAAAATCCTGGATTTTTTTTAATTTTTTTAAAATGTTTTTTATTCATTAATTCGTGCAATATTAAGATATTATCCCGACTTAAAGTAAGAATAAGACAAAGTTGCAGAACTTGGGTTGCCTGTTGTTTATCTGGATTTTCAGTTATAAACACATAATTGTCGTTGATAGCTACTTTCCGGGATCGGATAGTAGGAAAAGAAATATATCAAAACAGGTGCAGTTTCATTACAATTTTTACAATTTTTATTATAATTAAAGTTTATATATCGAGTTGCCTGAAAAAAATGGAAATGTTAAAAACTTTTTTTTAATAATTAAAAATTTTCGGTCCAGGATTTTTTAGGCAACCCATTTTTAATATATTATCAGCTCGGTGTTGGTCGACCTAACTTCGGATCTTAGACCATAATAGCTCATAAACACTAATACAGTAAAATTACATTTGACAATAAGCTTGTTTAGTTTTCAGCTTTAAATAAAAGAGTCACCACCTAATTAAGGTATTGCCGTGACTATTATTCTTGTTAACCACTGCGGTTACCAAGAAAAATACCCACGATAATACCTTAAGACGTCAATTATCATTCAGTTGATCAATGAGTTACAGTTTCCTACTGATAAACGGTTCTTAATCTCTGCATAACACACAATTTAACACTTGTACTCTCCATAGTTTGTTTTATTATTTTTTTAGTCATCCGGTTTCGCTACTATTTCGCTATTATTAGGGCGGTTATATCTGGATTAATGGTTAAATTCAATATAATGAACTGGTGACAATATTGACATGTAAAAAAACCTCAGTAATGACATTTAAATACAATGGATTTAACAATTTTAAGTTTTTCACTAGTACTTAGATAACATTTCCGTAACTGAAAGATAATAATATTATTTATATACCCAATTAAATTACGCTTTTCAATTAATATTTATAAAAAGTAAATGAAATTTGACTAATTATTAAAGAAATGCTATTAAGTATAATTGTAAATATAATAATAAAATAAAGTAAATCGAACCCATTTACTAGACTAAAATGTCCAGTTGAAAATGCGACCTTTAAAAAAGCAAATAATATAAAAAGGGCCATGGCATCTACCTATATTAGGAGCTCTACATAAAGCGCTATGAGTGCAAATGTTTAAGGAATGGAAACAATTTAAATTTGTATGTTTAATATTATATTGATCTTAGTCATATTTTAGTCATCTTTTTCAATTACGCTTGTATTTATTATTACACAACACACATTGTGCTAAAAAAATGTTGAAAAAAAAACTATTTTCCTGTCATATAGCTTTTAAAATCGTCAGTTTGTTAATTACTAGCACTGTGACTAATAATATGTGACTTAATCGTACCCTGGAGACAGCGAAGATGTTAAGGTGTAGCGCCGTGATGATTTCACCGGTCTACTACATACTCCGAACTGGAATTGTTTTATGGCGTCAGGAATAAGTAAGGTGGACCTATACCCGGGCAAATTGCTGTACAGCATTGTACCAACCATGCTCTTGTTGGCAATGACCCATTTAATCCAAGCTCGCCTCTTATAAACAGACAAGCAGTTGGTTTATTCCATACAGATATTATACCCGGACCAAAGCCGGGTAATTTGCGATATCTCGATAAACTATTTAGCCACTATAAAGTCTGATATAGAGTATAGAGTAACGCGTCAATTTATACAAGCCATACGCCAGAGGCTCAGGCTCTGATCGACGACGTTTGAACTACGCGGGTTGTATTTCATACTATCATTAAATCGGTCTATTTGTTTGCTTGCCAATCTCATAGAAAATTCACCTAAACAGCATCTCTTAACAGTTCCAATAGTATTTCAAAGTAAACATACATTTGAGATACAGTTTATTCCTGAGCTCCATGTCCTACCTTCCGCCTTTATTGGAACGAAGTACCTTATTGCGCGTTGTGAAAGGAAGTTAGACGGAAAAAATCTTACGAAAATTTGTCACGACACTTTTTGCTATAGTAAGCTATTGTAAGCTTTGCGGATTGCGCATGTTTGGTTTTTTTATTATTATTTTTTCATGTTTCTCTGTCTGTCTCTCCCTATTTTTTTTTATTTTTTTTATTTTTTCATGTTTCTCTGTCTCTCTATAAGAGATATAGAGATAGAGATTGAGAGAGAGAGAGAGGGGGGAGAGAGAACTTCGTTCCATCCGGGTGTCCCTTGACACCTCTGAACGTTTTATTATCATATACATTATCATCCAATTTCAATATACTATCTAAGATAAAAGATAGAACAAC
Source organism: Calephelis virginiensis (assembly GCA_002245475.1). Lineage (NCBI taxonomy): Eukaryota > Metazoa > Arthropoda > Insecta > Lepidoptera > Riodinidae > Calephelis > Calephelis virginiensis. The sequence continues at coordinate 12,452 of NJDC01009419.1, forward strand.
TTTAGATGGGTTACTATATTTTTTATTAAGTAATAAAAATATCTTAGTCTCAAATCTCTTGTAGGCCTATCTTTATCTGTAGGTAAGTTATTGATATTGAAATTCGTCGAATTTCACCTAAATTGATTTAAATTTTCTACGTCTCAGAATTGAGAAAATCCTCGTTTTGGACTAACTACTAGTAATAATAGACAGTTGAAAAATATCACATAATCGAAATAGCTTGCAATTAATCTCTGTTGAGCACATACTCTGTGGCTATTCAAAGCTAAGCAGTTTTTGCGAAGTTTACACTGATTCCTAAATAATTTTGGTTTTATGTTTAATTTATAACATCATTTATTAAATGACCAACACCACGGGTATCTCCTTAATTTTGTTTATTTTGCAAAGGTTTTACAAAAACTAGTAGCATCCTGCGGTTTTCTTAGTGTTATGACTTTTATACCATAATTGTATGGCTTCCTCGGAGAAGAGAGTTCAGGCTTAAGTACGCTCTTTTTTTTAATGTTTTGGGATGTTTGGGAGTACCACCGAAATTAATTCCACAAAGGTATTGTTTGATGAGGATCACCACGCATCAAGGTGGTACATACATACATACATATCTTCACGCCAAGTCCCTTACGGGGTAGGCAGAGAGTATCGAGTGCCAGACCTCACGATCCTGACAAACCTGTCTTGCTTCCTTCACATCAAGGTGGTAGGCATGAAATAAGTAATACCAGCGTATCAATTAGTCTATATTCTTAAAAGAGCCTAAAACACTATCCCATTTCCTATTAATATTATAAATGCGAAAGTTTGTTTGTTTGTTTGTTTATTACTCCTTCACGCAAAAAAAACTGCCGGACCGATTTTCATTAAATTTAGCACGCGCATAGAGGGTTACTTGCATTAACACGTAGGATAGTTTTTATCCCGAAAAATAGCACCAGCTAGTTACTTATAAAATAAAGCCCCCTTGTCACATCTGTCTGTCTATCTATTCGCGGTAAACTGAGAAATCAGGGAATGGATTTTAATAAGTTTTCTCCATTCTAGGGAGAAGGTATTAACTACGGTAGGTATAATTAGTGTTTTGTGTATTTGTTAATCACTTGAAGCATGGCAATATTCGTTCGAACGGACAAAAAAATTTAGGCTCTTGGAAGCTTTCGCTGAAAATGCAGTC
>NJDC01009423.1:0-11551 GCA_002245475.1 Calephelis virginiensis
CAAGCAGTTGGGAGACACCGTTTGTTCTGTTTCTTTTAGAGTGGCAAGATGTACGGCTCAGTATGTAGGTGAACTCGCGCGTTTTGCCCAATCATCATATATGTTTGTATAAATTTAAACATTTACGTCAAAATAAAGGCAGATCATTACCAAACATTAACTGAATATCATTTTAGCCCCTATCGGCCGCATCATCACTAGCATCCAGCATTTATCATCAATATCCAGGGGAACAACCCCCACAACTGATCTAAAAAAATATTTCCATACGGATACAACTTAGGAACTTTAAAAAAAGGTTAGGTACTTATTTACGAAATATCGGCATCGTGAGGTTTGGCACTCGATACTTTCTGCCTACCCAGTGAGGGACTTGGAGTGAAGATATGTATAAAAAAAATCGCTAACGAAAAATGTATAAATCGCACTACAGATGCGCGCGAATCTTAAAACTTCGCACTCCGCTGTAACTTCATACTGTAACTTTTGTGTGACGGATCTTAAGATTACACTCTAATATTTTTTTCATAACGCGCCTAAAGAAGTATAACTTCAAAAAATCTGTTTAATTGTTTTTTCGTACATATCAGTCAACCTTTTGGTCAATAACATCCATATAAATATTATCACTATAAAATAATGTGAAAGTTATTCTTGCTAATTAAGTTTTAGGATGAGATCTTACGCCTGAGCCTTCTTTTTGGATTTTTTCTGGTTTTTTATATTAATTTGGTAATACAGGTATTTTTAACTATAACTTCAAACATTGTTATGTTTTAGGATCAAAAGCCCTCAACAACATGACAGAACAATTCAGTAAACTAAACAAATTAAGCCACTCACTCAACGCTAGAGCTAGGCCTAGTCTTCAACTAAAATTCGATCAAGGCACGTCACGCACTAAAAAAATCTTTACTATTGGCCAAAACAAAAACGAAACAAAGAAAAAGAGTAGCCTCTCTGATGGCATGAGCTCGGATTACTCTTCTGACGATGAAAACCGGACAAACATATTTGAACCTACATTAGATAATTTTGAACACATGCAGCATTATATTGGGGATCAGAAGAAAAAAGACGAAAATGATTGTGAATTAATCGAAAACCCACTATATTCTTCCAAAATCGAACCTCGTGAAGAAACCATTGAACCAGATCAGGCTACTCAATCTGATATACCTTTAAAAACTCCGAGCAATACTACAAAGAAGAATCCTTTTGACACAGAAGCTATTACCCCAACAATTGAAATACAAGTGGAAAACGTACCACAGTCCAAACCCATTCCACCAACTTCTCTTTTGCTTTCACAGAAACTCTCTCAAAGCTCTGGTTTTATCAATTTTGAAGATGGTCAGAATGTTCCAGAAAGTAGCTTTTATATAAGATCTAATTCTCAGCACGAAATCACTTTGAATATAGCTCAATCTCATAGTGAATCAGCTCTAAAACAATTTAGAAATATTGCCAGTCCTGTATCAAGTGCTACAAGAGATATGGTACTATCTCCGCTGTCGAAACTAGCAAAAGGTGTACAGTCACTGGGGGCTAATTTGGATCCACGAAAAATTAAGGTAAGTTGTATCAAATCTACTGATTATTCATTAAAATTTTCTAAGATTTGGTAACACTATAATCTGCCTCCAAAGATTTGGTTTCACAAATGTTGATACTGTTACTTACGGTTAGTGACGTCTTTTCGAGCAAATTGCAAAAAACTGCTCCTTTCAACATTACTACAAAAATATTTCATTCATATCTTAGCGTCTATTATCCCGATCTAAAAAGTTTAACTTATTCCACTTCTGATGATACTTAAAAACAAGTAACATCGTATAAAATATAAAATTTAAAAATACAGACGGATGAAAAGGGAGAAAAGAAAATGTTTGACATGTTTCATTATTTTTTTAATAGAAATTCCTTAAATTTCATTAATGTTAGCAAATTCTCTCTAGGCGATGAGAAAACCTTGCAGAAAAAATAACTAAATGATGTTTTAAAAACGATTAGTTAGCACACTAGAAGATAAACAAATATAGTTTTATATTTACATGTATGGTTAAAAATATTTTATTACTTTCAGCAAATTTCGGCAAATGTCAAACATATTTCTGAACAACAATACGAAGAACACAAGAAGCTACAAGAAAAATGGCAGGGTTGCAATACTAGACTTGTAACACTTTAAAGTATATAAGTACCTAATGCCAATTGGAAATCTGGTAAGCCAGTTTTTTTACGAAAATCGTCCTCAAGCATCTCGAACAGGATAGTACCTGTTGATATTATTGTCATGTGTCATAGATCAACGAGAATGGTGATAAATGATGATTAAGGAATATGATTTTAGTCTTTCATTGAATTATTTTTTAAATTTAAACACATGCTTTTAAATCAAGTTATAGTGTTCATACTGTTAGATAATAAAATGTGGCTTTATAACAATCGATAAAATATACAGTTGTGTATAATTCATAGAACTCAGAGAAATATTTACCGTCAATGACATTGGAATCGCATGAATTGGATGATTATATAAAAATCCCTGATCTAAAATAAAAGTGTCATTGACAAATGAATATGCGGCCTATCAGAATACGTTTACGACGTGTTTAAAACTATTTGTTATTATAGTTTCGTTGAGGGATGCTTGACACCAATTATATCAATATAAATTGATGACAAATTAAATAACAAAAATAAATACAGCACTACAAATCTTTTAGTATCTACATTGTAAAGTTGAACGTTTGTTTTGTGCAATATTTTATTATTACATTAGTTAAACTTGAAATTTAAATAACTAATCATGTTTTTAGCCTTAAATAACTCAATGTAGACATTTAATGTAATTGCACTGTCACAATTGAAAACCCTCTGATGTATGTTATTACGGGTTATAAAAAAACACATTTATTTGGATTTTCGTTTATGGATTTTTGTTCAATTTCAAATTGTTACGGTAATGTAGCACAAAATAGTATTAATATCATTTGGTTATTACCGTTTGGCTTTAGGTAACCAGTAACCCTGATAATTGACCCTGTTAAATTTTATATATTTTATGTAGTTATGATTTCTTGTTGGAAGCATGTTTAAACAAACAGTTGAAAAACATGTGCGGAACTCGGGGATTGTCGCGTTAAAGCTATTGCGTAGCTTAATATATAAATAATGTAAACTAACTTTGAAGTAATCAAATTATTTTACGATCAAAATTAAATTACAAAATTTACAGCTATTTACTATTGTACATAGATGATATATTATCACAAACTGCTGCTTACGTATTCGTCCGATTTCGGAGCAGCTCGTCTCGATTAGTGCGAGTTTCGTACAGTCTACACGCATATGTCTCGTCGCACGCACACAAACACCGTGCCGAAGTCTGCCGAACTGAAACGACGTTAGACGACGTGTAAGGTTTATTTTCATTACGAAATTTCTTGATTCGGTCGCTGCGCTAAAAGCCCGCGATATAAGCTTTGCAATAGCTTAAAAAGCACAAGAGAAGGTTAAAAATCCGTTGTCGGCTTATGGGTCTTAGCATATGGGAAAATTATTCGAATCATAATGGATGAAGAGTTTGTTATTGTATTATAATATTATTTAATAGATTTGAATTAGGATGATAAATATTGAAGTATTATTGAAGGATAATAATTACAAAAATATTAGTCTGGTTTGAAATAGTAATCGTTGATAAGTCTTACTTGATTTAAGCATAATTACTGATTAATTTAACTTAACTAAAACAAACATTAAATTTCCAGTGAAACTATCCAGTGTATGTAATATTCTTAATATATAAACTACAATAAGGTAAAAGCTTCTAAAAGTATTCCAGTGCTTACAATTGTGTAATTTATAGAAATTAATGTGATTAATTTAGTATTAGGTGGTTTTTTTAATGTTTTAGAAAGTTAACGTTAGTTCCTAAATATGTTGACATGTTACACTATTTGTCCACGTGGGTTTGTTGAATGGAGCTGCAAATACAATGTACTCATTTTAACCGATTTCTAAAAAAGGATTCTAGATTTTTTTATGTAGATATATTAATCGATTTCTCCGTAATGTTTAATTTAAAAATTCTTTTTGTATTTAAAAGAGTCCTTTATATTTAGATAGTGTGATTTGATTGTCCCAAATAATAATGTTACTCGCAATCGCAACGTTTTTCAATGCATTGGTATTACTGACACCCTAATAATAAAACTAATATACATGATTTGATGTTATGTCATTTAGTGTACTTTGTCCAGGGATATCAAAAGGCAGCAAACTCCATGTAACAATCTTATTTACACGAACATGTGGACAGTTGGTGAAGTAAATTAGGCTGTATTTAAAAAGACAGACGGTTCAAATTAGATTTAAAATGTTATATTTTTAAACAATTGTCCATTTATGCCTGATATTTAGCGGCTAGCTTCTAGTATGAGAGTTTTTCTTTAAACTTGACATTAACTAGATTTGTAAATTTAAAATTTACTCAAAAGCACTATACTAAAACTAATCCAGTCAAATAAATGGGTAATTTAGTTTTTTCAATAACACACGGTCTTTATCAAATTTTCTCAAGAATCGAGTTATCAAAAATTACCTTAGAAATTATAAACCACTCGACGAGATTACATACATCTAATTGGGTAATAGCTTGTTTTGTCTTTTTCTATTTAGTATTATTTTAAATTCGGGCTTAGATATTTTGCCTTAGTGATAATAAAAATATTGTAATTTTACTTTAAGAGTGGTTATCGTTTTTGTAAAGTGCTCTTGATTAGTGATCCGGATTTGTGTGCTTTAAATACAAATTTTATATAAGTTTATTTCTACCACCGTCTACAAAGGTATTTACACGTATTAAATGTAAATTTTAGAAATCTATTTAATCAATCTTGATAATCCAGTTATATCCTGTGTGTCACAAACACATTGTGTCAGTAATTTCGCTTTAATTTTATTCAAAAGCACAATTTTAATCGGATAAAGTAAAATACAAATACGGATTTGCACTTGTTCGCGCGTTCCTATAACTGCGATAATATTAATAGAAAAATATTTAGAGGAAATGTATCCCTTATTTTAGAATTAGAGGCGTCAGTCAATTGAATTTAGGAATTCAAATAAGTAAAAGTATGGCAGATGTTTATTTTGAAAACTTTGGATCACATTGTTATTTACCTTAGCATACACCGTTCAAGTTTGTGTTCAATTCAGTGTGTACCTTTGACGAATAGCAGGCACTTAATCTAGGACATATCAAATGTACTCGAAAGCCAAGATGTAATATGTTTAATGTATTAACTTTGCTTTAAATTAAGTGTTGAACAAGTCCTAAACAATAGACAAATATTTTGTTAAATAATGTATTTTTTTTTTATTGAAAGCTTGTAATCATATTAAAAACCTATACCCAAAATAACTTTCTTACTTACACTAGATGAGCATTAATGAATATGTTAATTTAAAACAAAACTAAGTTTTTTTTAGAGTTTATTAACAACATATTTATACCAGTATTTATGACTAGATTTAGCTGGATCTCGAATACAATTATTTATTTGTACTTTTGAAATGAATAGTTTTGTTAAAAGATACATTCATATGATATATGTACTTTTCACATGTTATTTAAATTAGCTTGCAAAATACACCAATAATATTATGATTATGAATTAGCAAAGCTAGTCGAGATTAGTATAGATGATAAACGAAACTAATATAATGCTAAACTGTACTTATTATAAGTATTAACATAATACGCTGATGAAATTTACACTACTTGTATGCTCAACCTTTAATAGGGATGATCTACAAATGACGTCCTAAAAACTTTATCAGCTTACTAGTTGCGCCTCAATACATTAGAACGGTAATAAATGACAAAAATTTAAAGTCATGGTAGTGTAATAAACAAAAAAGTAAAAGTGAAATTCACATTTGAGAGAGCGGTAACAAATACTCATGAAATTTGTAAACAAGAAGCAGTATTTAAAGCGTGACCTGACGTTTGTTAGAGCGAGCGAGGCTACAGGGTAGTATTATTTTAAAAGCACTACCAAAATATATTAGCTGTGTGTGTTTAGCTTTTGCATGCATGTGAAATGTATTGGGCATGTATTCGAAATTAGATTGTATTTTCTGGGCGTTTTTACATATAATTTAATTTTTCAAATTACGATAGTACTTTTTTTATAATTACTATAGTAAGATAAAGAATAGTTACGATAGTAAATTTTTTGGTAGATCATTTTAGGTCACTTACAGATATCAAAACTAAGGTGTTGTAAGCTACAGTTATTATCTGAGTAAATTATTATCGATTTTTTTCTAAGTAAGTTACTGACAACATGAGCAAAATATTTAGAGCCTTGTACTAGTTTAATAATAAAGGAAAGTAAATCACATACATACACGAACTACTTACTAATACTACGTACCAAGTACGAGGAGTTCGAAAAGACCAATAATAAATATCCATGTAGTGTGTATCGAAAATGATGTTTCGACGTTTGTCTCCGATAGTATGCAGGCTATGCCCTCGACCTAGTATAATGCAAAATTTTTATTCAATTAATTTCTTAATTCAATTAATCGGGGGTGTTGTTAAGTTGATGACGTTACAATTTACTTACACTAACTTGATATATTATGTGATAGTATTACTTACAGTGACAGTCGTGACGTCATAAATAGAAACGCCATCAGAAAGGTTAGATCAATATGATTTAAATAATAGCTTATACATTCTTACACTGTTATGGTCAGTTTAAATAAAATCATTCCATTATAATGTTATTATAAAATAAATGTTTAAAAGTAAAATAATATAAAAGGGTGTGTTAGGTTTTTCGGATTTGTAAGTTTTTTTTGTCATAGAGTCCTTTGTAATAATTTTATAAAAAAAATGATATTGTTTCTAGAGTATTATAATACACATCTTCAATTTTTCTAGCTTTATTTGATTTTAAATTTATAGTCACGAAATATTACAAATTTTTACACTTAACAATTTAACGTTAGAAACGTCGCTGTTTCCTGTTTCTATGGGCTAATATGGCATATACAGCAGTCTCAACTTTTATTGTCAAATAACAAAATGTTTACTTTCTTCTTCTTCGAGGCCAAAGTGCGTAATGAACAAGATAATTTGTGAAATTTGGATTTTGAATATTCAGCCTTTGGAGAATACAAATAAATTGAAACAGTTAAACTGGCTAGTATAAATTAATTATTATTAATATTCGTTCATAGGTAGTAACTTGAATGAGGGCTTCTCTCATAAACAACAGTTATATAGAAAACCTAAACTAAAATCAGTTAGATTATACCCAGGGTTAAAACTAGTGAAATGTCAATTAATAATCTTAAAATATTACTTTGCTTTATAGATTTGTAATAATGCGATTTTATGAAGATTTAGTTATGGCCTTAAATAAGACCTAAAGCATTAACCTGGAAACATTATTATCGTCGACTTACAGCCGCGACTGATAACTGTGCACAAGCTGTCGGCGGACGCTTACGGCTGACCGCTGACATAAACGTCCAGCGTGCCAGATATCGGCAGGACGTCCGAACGGTCAAGGTCACGTCCGCGATTTACGTCCGATAGTTTGCACGGCTCAGACCTCAGTGCACTCTGGCGCAACATTCATGAAAAAAATAAAAGAATTAAGTTTGCTATATTTTTTATTCACCTAAATCATATGAACCTAGTTGCCTTTTATCTTTGAATACCTTTAGACTTACTTTCAAATTAAACGGGTCATACCTTTTCACCAGACTTTGTTACTTGTCTGTCAAGTGTCTTGTGTCACTTAAGCCAAACTTCATACAAAATTTGGATTTGCTATATATCTATGGTAGATCCGCCTCTTATTGCGTAGTAGGTACTTATTTATATACTCTTTGCCTCAGTGTACTTTAATTATCTAGATACCCTGTAAGTCGCGGCTGTCAGCCACGTCCGATGGTTTGTTTCCAGCTTAACTCGTAAATCTACATTCGGTTTTTTCAATTTTCTAATAAAAAAAAACGTTGCTCGGGATTGGATTTGAGCCCGGTTGGCCTGCCACCTATCACATTGTGGGACTTAGTATCATCGGCTAGTCGTGGGTGCCCTGGTTGTGCCTCTGCCTACCTCTTCGGGATATGGGCGTGAAGATAACATAACTACAACAACATAACATAATGTCTTACATATTTACGTGTTGTATCCCGTACACTTGTGTGCGTGATTTAATCTATCACTAAATCACAATTTTGTTTGAAAAAGTCGACTTAACGACAGTTTAGAAAATAATTCACGTCCGTGAGTGAAGTCGTTAACCAGCTTGTAGATCACGTAGAAATTTCAGGAATGTTAATTAAGTTTTCCAAACTGATGGGCATTTGAAAGCATATAAACAATTGACGTTGTCTGCCACTGGCACTAGATTCAAAATTAAATAATAAAATTAAAAAAGTGATAAAATATTGTTGTAAATGTATATAAAATAATAAACTCGTAAAAGTAACGATAAAAAGCATACTTGTATGTATTCCTTCCTTCAAAAATCAATACTCGTCACTATCGTATCGTCACTCGTTACTTTTGATACCCTAGTAGGAAACATACCTACATAAACTTACTAGCTGTGTTAAATGATTTTGTCTGCTTTATCTTATCTTGAACCAGAATTACACCTGCGCGCGTTAAAAATGTACACCCGTTTAATGCATTTAAAACTAAAGTAGCTGAATATGTTACCCACTATAACTGCGTAAATAAACAAGTGCGTTAACAGGGTAAGCTACATTTCGACGAACATGTAAATAATCACTATTCTCCATATTCTCATGTAGGTGACTCATGTATTTTACGAAATGTCTGTAAACCTAAACTAAAATAAATAGAAATGTGCTATTAACAAAAAAATTGTGCGTAAAAAAACAAGACTTAGCAAATGAATAAACTCGCTGCGCTGAAGTCCACACATGAGATACTCGTCAAGGAGAAACTAATTCCACAAAAATTCTGGCTACTCCAAATAATTCACGGTGCTAAAACATTTAGCGATCGTAATAATAAAAAGTATATATATTATCCTCTTGGTCAATTTTTATATTCTCAATGTTATTTATACTCTGGGCTGCTTGATTTGCCCATATTATATATACACATTACCGACTTGAGACATATTTTTGGGACAGTTTATTTAATATAAAAAAAGATTATAAACACACCAATAATATGTATTCTTAAATTTTAAACTTTGGTAACTTTATATAAAAACGTCAAAGTGTATTTGCCTTAGTGTATGTAGCTTTTTCTTAAATAAATTACCATAAAACTTGAATAATAAATGTTAAAATTTGTGTGTTAATAAGTACTAAAACGTCAATTAAATTGTGCAATGCAAAATAAAACTCCTTAATGCCAAAATTAAAGATATAGACGTAGCTTTTTGTCCGTAAATTATTAATCACTGTTAATGCCATTTCTACACAGCTACTGTGAACGAGGTTTCAACGTGGGTTTCGACCAAAGAGGATCCTTACGATAAGAGGTAGTAATAATATTAAATTATTTGTAGTAAAAATTTCGACTGTGGTGGCAGTGACAAAATGGTGTAATCCATTGCAAAGTGTTCGTTCGTTACGAAGCAAATACTTATTAAAAATTGTTGCATTTAATATAGACATGTATTTGCTGTATGTAACGATCGTATTATTATTATTATTAGTCAGTACTTTAAGTAGCTAAAATGACATACATATATAAATTGTTGCTGCGGAAATTCAAGAAATATGTACAGACGTAACTGGCCAGTATTTTTATTGTCATTATTACTTATTCCACCACTTAGTATTCGTAGTAATGATAATTTACTTAACCTTTAATAATTAGTAAAGATTATGTACCATTTCTATGAAAGTTTATTTAAGTGAATTTATTGCGCTTTCACGCTTTGTGAGCTCTCATTGTGTTTTGTTGTATAGCCTATAAATGTTACAAAAAAATAGATGTTAGACGTTATGCATGTCAGGAGTAACATTTTAAAATAGCAGTGCAAAATAATATCCCCTGTATGAATGAGCAGTTAAAACTTTCAAATAGTATCAACTCGAAGTACCTAATTGTTTTATCTAAATGTTACAAATTACAGTGTTTTATATATAATTTTACAGAATAGTAAGTTTATTATGAACATCTCGTGTTTTTTGTTTGATATTAAATGGCGATAAGTCGTTGTTTTTAAAATCAGGTTCTTAGACTTGCAGATTATTGTAACTTTTAGTTAAATATTTAATAATATATTTGTATTGTTTTCAATAATTCTAAGGTTGTACCTTTTTTGATTTAGACAATTATGAATTGTTTTATCTGTGATTGTACATTATTACATAATATTAATTTATTGAAGTATTAAATGGCTTGACAATCAATCTGAGTGTAATTTATTTGATTCTGGGCGACTTTCTTTTAATTTATCAGTATAAAAAAAACATTTTCTTACTGGTTGACTGATTCATCATCGTAGAGCAAAAACTGTTGAAGTTACAGCTATGAAATAAGGTAAGTAAGATCGTTTTAATGAGTAGACGCCACACAGAAATTTTGCTTCTGCTTTTCATATGATTGACTTTTCATATATTATTCATTTAATCACTTTTCATATAATTTAGACTACCTACATTTAGACTGTGCACCCATTGCACTAAGGCGGGCCGGACCGATGGACAGTTACTTTACTCTTTGCCGCATTCATAAATAAGAATATATATGGCCGCATTACGTCGGCGGATTTCTGTTACCTATTATTTTTATTTATGTTTCTGTTACTCAGCGCCAAAGAGTAGAGCAAAATAATAGACGATTCGATGTTAAAATCGTCAAGAATGGAAAGAAGCGCCTCGAGTAGTTGTCATACAAGACCATAGAAAAAGGAATATATAAAGAAGTGCAACAATGTTCTGTGGCAAATTTAAATGTATAAATAACGTTGGAAACGATACTCTTTGTCTTTTGTCTCTTGTTGATATTATGTATGCAGAAAGATATAATGTCATTTTTGTATATGGTCATTTTCGCGTCGATTTAAGGATAGCGCCCACTGCTAACGGGGTGGAGCGTGTCGGGCAGGGGCGCATCGAATTGCAAAGCCCACTGATGCGGGCCGGGCCGCATCGGCGCGGATTTTTGTTACTCAGTAGTCAGTACTCCTCCATACTCAGTACCATAGATTTAGTATGTACATGATCAACAAAGCGTGGGAGAGAGAAGTCCTTATCAGGTACAAATTGCCTTAGAGGAACAGAGAGAGAGTCAGGTACCTATGTGCCAATATTTACGCGAGTAAGAGCTCATAGTGTTCCTGTCATAGTGCATCGCTGTGAATTTTGTGAATTATTTTCATAATCTTACTATTTAACTAGAATAAACTATGAAGGCAATTACGATGTCGTGTTCTGTAAGCGCTTGTGATGTTACGAAACGTTACAATCCTAATAAATACACATTTCATAGGTAAATACAACTTTGACATAAGAATATTTA
>NJDC01009423.1:11958-24258 GCA_002245475.1 Calephelis virginiensis
TCTTAATAGTCATACAACATAAAATTTGATATTGTTTATATCATAATAGATGAGGGTAAAGAAAAGATGCTAATTTACTTATAGTTTGTTAATTTATCGATATCGATAAGGTATGTGACCTTTTTAACAACCCTTTCTTTAACACATACATAAACAATTTACTCACACTCACGCATATTCTTTTTGGTTTCGCTTTTTAACTGACTTTGTTTATCTAGTACATACTAAATCTATGCTCAGTACCAAAGTCACAGACTACTTAGAGATACTACGTATCAGACTGCCGACTGACGAACAAAGTTTTAGCTTGTAGTATTGTACTCTCACAGTTATTTTTTTTTTAAATACGAATGGCACATAGGCAAAAGTTTAAAATTGCTATGCCTTTTTCCTCGCTTAAAAATAGCTGCCCTTTCTGAACAACTTTAATATTTTTATAAGACAAGGTTCTCACTACAGTTTTGCTTGCTTTCGTTTCGCATACATAGTAGTAAGAACTTATGACAGTTGAAAATTAACACGGTTGACGTTTTGATGCTTCAGTATGTATGTATTTTAATTTTATCCCAGTTGGAGAAAGGCAAAGGATCTGTGTCCATACAGCCACGTCTTCCGTATTAATAAATCTTTTTCTTGTTATATATTTCCAATTTATGTCTTCCGTATTAATTCTTTATTTCAGTCATTAGTCACTATTTACACAGTCTTGTCTGGGTCTTGAGTAAAGCGGTGGTTTCGTAACACAAGCTCGTTTATGAGATTTGGCGGCAGCGAGGAAATTCACGATACACTAATTTCTTCATAATTATTTCCTTAGTGCACTTTCACTGAACAAAATCAAACTAATTCCCACCTAAATTAACCAATTTTACTCATATTTTACACTAAATTCAATAATTGTGAAAAAATTACGACCATCTTCATTCACGATGGCGCCAAAACTCCTTTGATGCTTCAGGCATATCCTACTTAACCGCCACTGCGAGCAAACGCGTGCAACCACTGCGATTCATATCCTTTGTCAAGGCTGTTGTGACCATAGATTTAGGATGTACTAGATAAAGTCAGTTAAAAAGCGAAACCAAAAAAATATGCGTGAGTGTGAGTAAATTGTTTATGTATGAGTTAAAAAAAGGGTTGTTAAAATGTCACATACGTTATCGATATCGATAAATTAACTATTAGTAAACAATTAGTAAATTAACTATTAGTAAATTAGCATATTTTCTTTACCCTCATCTATTATCATATAAACAATATGAAATTTTATGTTGTATGACTATTAAGACATTGTATTCGAAATATTGGATTTATGTATCACTACCATAGTGACATGGTAGATTTGTATGCGAAGCCTATCTTTTAGGGTCACCATCTTTGTCTTTATCGCCCGAAACAGCAATGTTATTTATTAACATGTACCGGTTAGAGCGTAAGCTAGCTGTTAAAATAATATTAGTGGCATTATTATCCCGCCAAACAGATAGAAAAGTACAACTTTTTATATGACTTAGACAGCAATCAAGCATACGACTCTCGTTGTGGTTATGGACAACCGTAGATTATTAACATTATACATCCTATAGGTGCATCGCTGTCCTGTGGTTAGAATGTTCAGCGTAATGTGCAAGTCTAGCTTTCCAAACTTTCTCACCGGAGCATTACATGGGCGCACCGCCTTGAAAAGGTAAGTGGGTGGATTCCTACCCAGACTAGTGACTACACATCACAATACCACTAGTGTTCTTGTAATGACCCATGTAAACTATGCTCGTCTTTAAAAGCTTGTTTCTAGGGATACCGATGGTCTATGATTTTACGACACCAACACGGGGAAAACAAATTAATAGGCAATGATTGTTTCTTTCTATCAAAAGCTAATTGCTTAGTTGCTATCTTATGACTTAAAAAACTAAGCTAGGAAATAAGACTTAGTGTAAAAGTAAAGAATTTATATTGTTATATTAAAAAATATAATTTAATATTTATTGTCCTGTAAATATAATGAATATAATGGTCTTGTTTGATTGAGTCCTTAAAGCTTTGTCGAGTACACTTTAACAGCTTGCTTTCGTGCTTGAATCGTACAATAAATAAGTTTCTACTATACTTTTCATAAGTAAATACCTGTGATCGCTTAGTGGATTTTGATCTAGCACAAAGACTACAATTTTTGAGTACTTTTAAAACATTTTTAGCAAAAATTCTATCGTCCATTCTTTTTGTTTTCATATTTTCTCTGAAATTTTTTTAAGCTCTACAGCACAACGCAACAACATCATAGCTGGATATGTCAAGTATACATCTTCTGTTTTAGAAAAATCTCTCTTAACAATTAACGAACTATGACACAGATCGGTTGGGCTTGATAATAAACTATTAAAAAATTCCTCGCATTCAATTTTACGAATAAATCTGTTTACAACATACCCAGAAACATAAGTGACGATCGTCATGAATAGTTTTGATAAACTAGCTGTATAGTCAAATACCACTTCGTTGCAAAAATATGTTTTATCTTCGCTTCGTAGATAGTGGTCACTATTTTGCAATAACTTATTAAAATTTTTATTTTAATTTATAGACTTAACGCATTCACTGCCCCTCTTTTTTCTGGACCTTCTCCACATGCCGCATTTTTCTATATGCATCAAACGCACATGTGCAACTAATTACACCCAGTGCCTCAAACGCATATATGAGTTGGATGATTTATTCCCATTGGATCCAAGTAACGATTCTATCAAGAGAAAGGACAAACTTGTTTAAATTAAACATGTAGATAATTATTTAATTTTTATAACTAATGTTTTTATAATCATATTTCAAGTATTTTAGTTAATGCGGGTAATATATATAATGGTTTTCATATAAAAATAAATTAATAGGATCACGCAGTAAAATGTTACGAGGTAACACACATAAAAAATACCTTCGAATTGAAATCCTCTTCTTTTTTAATTCGGTTAAAAATGACCAAATGTGAGTGATCTAGGGAATAATTTATAAGACATAAATAGAATATTACAAAATTAATAGAACTCGTTTGTGCGTTAAAGGCATTGGACACAGCTGGCTATATAAAAGAACTCACAGATGAGTCCAAAGCACTGGACGCAAGTAACAAAATCACGTAAGTATATGCGTTGGTGGCAGTGAATGCGTTAATGATTAAACTTAATAATATCAAGTATTCATAAAAAGATTATGTTTAAACGCATCTCAGTCTTAAGTAGAAATGTATTTTACAAAACTTAAGTTTAGGCGGATTATTGAGCTGCGATGCGGCCCGTCCCGGCCCGTCCAACTGGGCGCTATCCATTAAAGTGACGTCATGACAGTGAAGAATGCCATATTTTGTGTTAAATTTTATAGTTATGTACTATTACAATTGTCGATATTTTATTTTGCGTTCTCAAAAAAAATAATTAGACAAAATATTAATGTATACTATTAGCATTAAGAATATCAATCACAGTATTTCAAGTGCTCACTTTAAAGTAAAGAAAGTGATTTGAATGTAATCTGATCACATTTTTTTGAAATGATAATGAATCTTGTAAGAAATATAAAGAGTTATCTTATATAAACATAATCATATTTGCACACCACAATGTAAAAAAAATATGTTGGTGAAAAGTAAATAAATATTATTTTTTCTTTCGTGTCGTTACGTTTCCCTAATTATAAGCCAATTTAGTAGCACTACGTAAGGAAGTTAATAGCAGCAATTTCAATTGGTAGGTAAATAATAATTCTTATTTATTTACTTGAATTTAAATATAGATCATCACTAATAGATCATTTGATATCGATACTATACTTTTTCTGGACAGCCTTAGTAATGTCAGAATGGCGGCCATATTTTGTAGCAAATGGCACAAATTTTAAAGACTTATGTACAAGTATGGAGGGTAGAGGTAAGGAGCGCACACTTATATAGCCTTTTGACTCAAAAAGTGTCCACAAAATAGCATTTCATAAAGGGGCCAGAATGGAGCTAGTGTAGGAGGGTACGATGTGAATTTAACTGTTTTAGATGGCTTGAAGTTTACTGATTGAAAGTAGTAAAATAATATCAAGTATTCTCGCCGACTAAAGTAGTTATTTTTGTGTTGTAATTGAAAGTTAAACGGCTGTCGTAGTTAAACGTCTAAACTTCTTTTGGCGCTTTCTTTAAAAAACGGTCCTCTGGTACAGCAACGCCATCTTAATTTAAGGCGATTCAGGGGACACATTTGTGACAGAGTGTGCGCACCTTACCTCTACCCTCCATATGTACAAGGTTCCCCGTGATGGTCCGGGCTCCTTTGCAGAATAGACCATCTGCCTTCCTGTGCCAGGCAGCTCGTAAAAGGTGAGCACAGGCTTACCGTCACTGACACCGTGACATCTGACTAGGTGGTAGAGTTTTGCAGCGACTCACCCCAATTAATACCACCGCCTTACCTATTCCTGCCGCCATAACGTCATGACGTATTCCGGTTTGGAGGGTATGGTAGCCGGTAAACTTACTTTGCTCGAGGTCTAATATCCCGGCCTCAGGTTGGCAACGCACCATTACCATCTTTGATGTCTATAGGCGGCGTGAATTTCTTACCATCAGGAAATCCGTCTGCTTGTTTGCCTTCCAATATCATAAAAAAAATGCAAATGGCAAGCTTTATTCGTAGGTACCTATTTCATGTCCATATACTAGGTCTATGTTTCTTCTTTCTTTCTTTCTTTAGGTTTTGGCCTTCACGTTAGTATTTAGCCAATAGTCAAGTAGAAATTTGCATCAAATTTTATATCAATATCAATTAATTTTAATTATTCATCAGTCATAAGTCGTCAGGAAGTCATGTCAGGCTCTTTTGTAAAGCGGTGGCCTGTTTACTCAAGCTCATGAATGAGATTTGTCGGCAACGAGGAAATACACGATATGCTAATTTTTTAGTGATTATTTCATTTGTGCACTTTCACTGAACAAAATTGTACAAAATTACACCAAAATTGACTAATTTCACTCAATATCAACACGAAATTCAATAATTATGAAAAAACTTCGACCATCTTTTCTCTCGGTGGCGCCAAAACTATAGGTCTATGTTAAATGTCATTAGTGAACGAGTAGTTCTCTTTCTAGTCTGTGCATTTGTGCTTTATTCATAATTGGTAATGGTATTTGAAAAGGGCGGCAAAACGTTGAACCGCGCTGTCGCGGCTTTTTTAAATATTTAATTTTTCCAAGTTATTTATAGGATTAGTATAGTTATTTTATTTAATTTATATAATATTTGTAAATATATTTATAATTTGTGTATAAGTGTGTAAGGGCATAGTCTATTTTTTTTTGCTTAGGGCAAAATAGTGTTGTCCACCAACTTTGAACGGTTATACGTACGACATTAATGTTTTTGACGATATGTAAACTACATTTTGCAAATAAGTATCTAATTTTCTAAAGGAAAAATGTTTTAAAACTATAGATTGTCTCTATTTTTAATTAAATAATGAAAAATAAAGACTTACGAAACTAATATTTTTGCATGTGTCATCCCCACCTCTTCAATTTCATAGCTTAATTTCTATTTGATGTCAGCTGCTTGTAGGTAAGTTCTATGTATTACTTGAAAGAAATTATATTAGTCCTTTAAAATTAAACATTCATAGCCGTTCTTTAAAGGCCAAATTTTTATTTAAAGCAATAATAATGTTGTCCTTAAAATCTGGTATGGTGGACTGTCCGTCACACGTAACGGACTCATTTTTCCCTCAAAAGTTGAAAATAGCAACATTATTTTATATATGGATATCGTCATTCGGAAAAATATGTGTTAATTCACAGACTAATAAGAGAACTATACTTTCAGACCGCCATCTGGGGAACATGGCGTTCAACCGTATGCTAGAATTGAACGCGACATCTAACATTTGTATTTCTTTTTTTAATTGCAAGTAAGCTGAGAAGTTATCCATACAGCCAAGTTTTAAAATGAAAAAAGCAGGCAGGTTATTCCACGTTATTAATAATTTCCATGTGACTTTTGTAATAAAAAAATATCAATGCTTTTATTCACATTTTATTTATTTTCTGTCAGACATTTCAATAATGCAATACATAATTGTAAAAGTAACATTATGTCTAGCACAATGCTGCTGCTACCGAGTTGCTCTGCACACCCGAATTTTCCATGACCTGAAAATAATATTAAATTAACGAACGCTCTTTGAGAAAGTCAAAATTGAGACATTGGAGGACTTAGTATCTTCCGTTGATTTTCACCATCGAGCATTGCGTCAAAATTAAAAGATTTGTGTGTGCACATCACATTGATATTTAGGACCTTGTTATTCTGAAGACATTTCTTATCACCTACTACACTTTCGTAGAACCAGTTATAACGGTATTATTACCTAATGCATTCCAAACCTGGGACTTTACAACAAAAGAGCGTAGCTTTTGCTTGAGGTCGGTAACGCGTCTGTGGAATGTCTTGCACGACTAACTAAAGATCTAAGTCTCACAATGTAACAGATGGCAAGCCTATCGGCAACCGGGCACATGTTCAGTCCCGGGTAACGTTGCTTTTATTTATGAAATTGAATATATGTACACATATTGATATAGTCGAATCTTACCCCATACCACTAGAACACAGAGGCGACAGAGTACGAGTGCAAGTTTTGAGTACGTACTATGCACAACAATTAAACAAAACTTATACATACCAACCACAGACCAATTAGAGTACTACGTACAGACTGCAATCTGAGGAACACATATTTTTGCCATTACGGGACAAAGCTGACAAGACATAACAGTTACTTTTTTATGCAATGGGAATTTCTAAAGGCAAGAAAGCATGGCACGTTATGCCTCACTTCAAATTTTGTAGCATACACATCCATAATACTTTCAATTTTATGTTTTGGAAACAAATAGTTAATCTTGGAATAAATAAAACGAAGTAGATATTTGCTCAGACGTTTGTTTTTAAGCTTTTTTAAATTTTTCAAATGCTTTACTTTGCACGTATATGTAAATGTAATGTAATACGTAAAATGTAATGTAATACGCAATTTTGTAGACGGAAAACATATGTGCTCTTTAAAATTTACTTATTACACTGCACCAATTTATTATTTAAAACCTTATAGTTACAAATAGAAAATTGTCGAATTGTTCTTCTTTATGCTTGTCACAGTTAATAAATTTAAATTAATACTTGGAAATTACAGCACATTTTATAGAAGCGAAAAGATTATTTTTATGTGCATTATTTTTTTTTTCAAGTATTTATTTTTATCGTTAACCCCCTTACCTTACGTATGTAAAATTTAACTACTACATTTTTCACCTACAGGATTTTGGTATTTTTGTGTGTTGTTTGACAAAATTAAATTTTTATTACAAATATTTGATATATATTGTTATAATTAAAAAATTAAGAACTACCTGGAATCTGATCGTCACACACTCACCGTTCGTAGTACATCACGTTGGTGTAGAACAGTTCTTCGAATAATAGTGGTATACAGAAGGCTTAAAAGTATTTGAAACTTAGGTTCGCTAGTAGTATATTAATCTATGCGTTTAGGAGCCCATTTCAATGCAATTCTACACTTCATATTTTAGTTAAATTTTTCGCGTTTAAAATAAAGTTGAATAATTATTTTTCACATTTGGATAGGAAACGGAAAGTTATTTTTACACGGTATAATGAATCTTTTGTACAAAAATAATAATAATATTACAAGTGTGTAATTTTGTCTAATTTTTCGTTTCGAATTCGGATCGAAAAAAAAATTGAACGCTTTTTTTTACATTTATTGTATCGCCGTAATAAATTAAGAAGAAGGATTATTTTGATGGTACTTCGTGTGCTTTTGAGCACAAGTTGAGGATTTGTGAAGTTTTCTTGAAACCGCCACTTCATGTCGCACTTCAGTGATCTTGGGATGTTAACGCTTTACTTTAAACCCCGACATTTATGATGACTCATGCATTATTTTGAGTAACTCAAACCATATTTTGTAAAATGAGACAGTAAGTTGATGCAAACGAATTAAACTTGACTAATGGCAGAAATGGCAGATGCTTACACTCACTCAAAATAGTGATAAAAAAAATATTTTAATGCTATCTAATGTGCAAAGTCATAACTAAAATACAAAGATGCTTTTCCATTCAAAAACGAAAAGTGTAGTATCTTCACGCCCATATCCCCGAAGAGGTATTTCCCGATTTTAAAAAGTTGAGAAAAAATCACAGACTCCTAATCTCCATGTCCATAAATAAATACTGATTCTCAGAAGAATTATACAAATGGGTCTAACCCCAAACTATCCAAAATTGTATGCTTGTTTTATTGATGTTAGCCGATGATACCATTTACCAATACTAGAAATTATTAATATTAATAATCACTGCTAGTAACCAGTAGTATGTTTACGATACAAATGCATTTCTTGTTAATCACCAATGATTTTCCAAAAAAAAAATAACCTGACTTACGCCACAAACAGTGTGTAATGAGTTACGATTCAGAAATTATTTCCAAGAAAAAGTATCTCTACCATTTATCCTTTTTGTTGTTTTTTTCAACTTTATTTTTTTATTAAGATGATATAATAACTTTTCACTTAATTAGATTATTTTTTTTAAAAAATAGATTAATTAAACTCGATAAAAAGATTAAAAACCTAAAGAAAAACAAAATTATGGAAACTGATTAAATATTCTCTTGATTGGCAGTAATTTCTGAAACCATATCATGTGTGACAAACATTAAATACACAATGAAAACAAAAACAAATTAATCACCATAGTAAAAAGTGTTAATATGTTTTCAAATTTCAAAGTGAGGTAATAAAAGTTTGACGATACTTATATACATAGAGAAATGAGATAGTGAAATAATTTTTGTGTTTGTAACAACGTCGAAAGAAACCATTAAAAAGCTTTGCCTATATCATTTCCCAGCACGTAAAATAATATGTCTGTAATAGAAGAATGATTTGTTTAAAATTAGAGTAAAAATAAAAAGTGTTCTAGTATGTTGTTGTTTTTAATTTACTGATAAAACTTAAATTTTAATAATATACAGTTTACTATTTCTGTGTTTAGTAATTAATACATTACAACATGTATATCATTGAAATTTTAGTTTGGTCTTGTTATTTCCAAAACATTCCAATGAAAACGATGGCAGGGAGGGTCGGATATCCTACAAAATCTACTTATGTTTCTGGGCACCAAGAGATGGCGCTGTAAGACATTTTGATTCCACATGTGATCCCACAGTATTTGTATATTCTGTGCCTTATCCTGTCAGTTCTCAAAAAGCTAAGTTATTATACTTTATGATAAAAGTCTAGAAGCAAATGCAAAAATGGTCACCTCATTTTATATTATGTCTTTAACAACTAAAAACAATATTGATTTCTTAAAATATTACAACGACTTAAATAATCAAAACAGTGTAAAAAGTTCCGACAACATGTCATCGAAGTGCCGGGTTTGTCTTCAAGAAGCTTGTGTTTCCCTAAATAATGAAGAAAATACTTTAAAGAAGTTTTTGCAGGATTTCGTAAATTTGAGTGTTAATGAAGAAGATAATATATATCCACAACGTTTATGTGATAACTGTTTTAAATTTATTACAATTGCAATAACATTTCAAAAGGTTGCAAAGAAAAGTGATGATTTATTAAAGCGTATTATAATAAAAGAAGAAACATTAACTGATGAAGAAGATCATAGTTATGATGAGAGTGTAATTAAACCACTTTCACCAGAATTTATTGATGAGCAGAAAGTTTTGAAAAAGCCCAGTGTTAAAGATTCTGCCAAAGTACAGTGCAACATTTGTAATAAAATTATAACTAGGTCTTATCATAAGCAACACATGACTATGCATGACCCGGACCATTATAAATACATTTGTGATATATGTGGCAAGTCGTTTAGATTAAGATGTGCCTATCACAACCACAGTCTACGCCACAGAAAAGATTTCCAATATAAATGCCAGTTTTGTCCATACAAAGCAAAATATGCACAACTCCTTACAACTCACTTAAGAACACATACAAGGGACTATAGATATATGTGCACAGAATGTCCTGCAAGATTCTTGTTTAAAAGTAATCTTAATAGACATATGTTTAAGCATAAGGAACCACAGTACAAATGTGAAACTTGCAATAGAGCTTTTCATACAAAAGTATCTGTACAAAAACATATTGATGCCGATCATTTGGATATTAAAAACCATGTGTGTAATATTTGTGGCAAGGCTTTTGGTTATAGGCATGCTATGACTAAGCATCAAAGGCGTGTTCATAAAAGGGAGAAGCTACATTTTTCGAGAATGCCATCATATATGCTAGCTGAATGTACAAAATCTTAGTATTAATTAAAAAAAAGTTTAAAAAGTTTAAAAGTTTTTTGTTTTGTCAGATACCGAGCTTGAAAAGCTATGGGTAAATGAAGACATTACAAAATCTTATGAATAATATTCTTCTCCTGCCATGAGCTGCAGTCTTATGTTATTTAATGTATTAGTGATCAAACCATGTGTTTCAACTTTATCAGCCTGCTTATAATTTCAGTCATAAATTTGTCCAATAGTTAATTTATGTTTTATCATAAAAAGTTTTCTACTAAGAAAGTTCCATGGGCAAGCTAAATCTTACTGTAGCTCAAGTTGTAGAAAATGTCACAGATACATTGTCAAAGAGAATGATAAATTCTACTAATTTATAATTTAACTATTTTCTTGAGTTGATTTTCTCATATTTTGTTCTTGATTAAATAAAGGGCTTACACTGTTTAAATCACAACTCTTAGTTATTATGCTTATAACTTTTATGCAATACACAAAGGTTTTTATATCTGCTTCACAAAGATTCATCAAGATGTTAACTTTCAATTATGGTTTTCCCAAATAAATACCAAATTTCATTATGCTTTGTTTGTATTGGGTCTTGAGCCAATTGGTATATTGTGAGGGAAACTGAGCAATAACTCCACCATTGCAAGTTGTCATTTATTATATATGCAATGACTTTTGCCTATGTACAGTACTGCTATTTAAATTATGCGCTTCTGCTTTATACTTTTATTCTCTTTACACTTTATACATTTATTTTTAAATTGGCTGACCTAATCTCAATTTAAGTGAAATGATTAATTATGTAATACATTCGGATTTCCAAAGCTTGATGAATATAGCCAAAGTGCATAATTTAAATAGTACTACTGGAACAATTTACGTTTTTATATTTTCATATAATACCTACTATCTACTTACTATAAACAATCGTAGAAAATTCTGTGTGTGAAATCTTCTCTACGTGGTATAAAACAAAGTCGCTTCCTCTGTCCCTATGTATGCTTAAATCTTTAAAACTACGCAATAGATTTTGATGCCTGTGTGAAACAGGGGCAGGCTGCTAGTGTATTTATAAACCAGGTATCAGATCAGGCAAACAATCAGTATCCTTCTCCTTGACTTCATATGTATCCGTAAGGGCAAGGGTTATTGGAAATTAGAAATTGATTAGCTGCAAGCCTTTATTTCATAATATATTTGACTAGAATAGAATTAAGGTCACTTTATCGCGAATGTCAAGATGGAGGGACCAAATCTTTAGATTTTAGTGAAACATGCATCAGAAAATTCTACCTAAATTCTACTATTTGCTACCTATTTTTTTATCAAAAAATGTTGGTCTCTCCATCTTGAGGTCAAGCTATTCTTATATATATACCATTCTAACAGGCTGCTCCTGGAAATATTTTATTTACTTGATATTTTGCTACCTAAATTCTACCTTTATAAAAATAATGTGACGTGTCCAAAACACAAACAGTTTTAAAAATATCAACTGAAATAGTTGGTCCCTCCATCTTGACGATTCAATAAATTACTTTTTCTGGCCACTGTTTAGTTATTGTGTAAATTTTGAGTGGTCAATATTTTCTACCTAATTTCTAACTTTTAAATATGTAATTTTTTTATGAAAAAGAATTGTAAGTACTGAGTTATTGTGCTATTTAATATCTTTGTAAATTTAATGAAATTTTTGAATGTTTCGTGTTTACTTATATTTTAATAATGTTTACTGCAATTATGGATCATTGAGTGACTATTATTTACATACATACATACATACATACATATCTTCACGCCAAGTCCCTTCGCCATAGGCAGAGAGTATCGAGTGCCAGACCTCACGATCCTGACAAACCTGTATTGCTTCCTTCACATTCATAACCTTTTTCATACAAACACGCCGGTTTCGGAGACT
>NJDC01009426.1:0-33916 GCA_002245475.1 Calephelis virginiensis
ATTTGGTCGAATAAAAAACATAGCAAACTTATTTTTTTTTTTTTGATATGAAAGTTGCGCCAAACTGCTATTTGTAGGCAAAAAATATATGTACTAATTACTATCATGTATGTTTTATGATATTGGAAGGCAAAGAAGCAGACGGATTTCTTACAGACATACAGAGAAAATTTTACCAGAGCTTGATTTCGAGTTTGGTTGCCTAGTAACTGATCTAAAGCCCTATCTCGTATCTTAGATTGGTTAGTCCGTTAGTGGCTAGATATGGATAGATTAAAAAATATTATAGCGCCAGCGAGGAGAAGTTTCTGTTCAGAATATTTTTTCGCATTGCTAAAGGATGTCAAATAACTGGTCATCTAATATATCAAATTCTCGTGTCACGGGGTTCGAACTTGAACTCCTCCTAAACGGTTTGACCAATTCTCACGAAATTTTGTGAGCATATTGAGTAGGTCTGAGAATCGGCCAACATCTATTTTTCATACCCCTAAATTTTTTTTTGTAATTTTTAGACAAAATTTTTAGTTTTTATTTTTTATGATACAGCATATAAAAGTACATACAACCCTAAATTTTCACCCTTTTATCACCAACCCCTATTTTTTAATAGTCATTTTAGTAATTTAATCATTTTTTATCCCGGGTCGATAACTGATCAGTCGACATTTAATTAGTTATACGGCAAAACGACGTTTGCCAGATCAGCTAGTTATAATATAGATTCGAAAAAAGTATGATACACCTTAATCGTAATAATATGATGGTTATTTTTTTATCATGGGTCGATAACCAATCAATCGTCATTTAATTAGTTATATGGCAAAACAACGTTTGCCAGATCAGCTAGTTATAATATAGATTCGAAAAAAGTATGATACGCCTTAATCGTAATAATTTGATGGTTAGATTTTACACAAACAGATTTGTTTTTTTTTTCTCTTTTGCAATAAAAAAACCAACCTTCAACAACCGGCGGGAGAGATTCAAAAGATGCACTAGTGTAAGAGGTATCTGTGTACTGGACCTCTTCCGGCTCCGGTTCGAGATTCGTTGTAGCCATGAGTACTTCTTCTGGAAAAACCGCATCTAAAATTTGAATATCCTTATACATGTTATCAACAATAACTATTTTCCACAATAGTAATAATTTCAATACCTACACTTTCTCGTAAAATGTCTTCTTTATTTCTACTATACTATACTAGCTCTATTCTACTATAGGGTAGGGTAGCCGGTAGAATTGTACAATAGGCACAACACTCCGGCTACGGAGCAGCGACGCACCTTAATTAAACATAGATAATGGTTGTTAAGTGGTTAATTTCTGTTAATATTCGTGAAGACCTGTAACTGGCTCTCTATTGTTATTGTGTTGTATATTCCTATTGCAAAACGCTGTAGGATGTCCATAAATAATGTTTATAGACCACGGTAGTCGCTTACCATTAAAAGAGCTAGATGCTCATTCGTTGTCTAATATCACAAAAAAGGATAGGAGTAGTTCTACCCTGTAAAAAATTAACGATTATAATACTTTTACTCTACTAAAAGCTATGAATAACGTGAAGTTAAACAAAATTTGAAATTGTTGTTTTTTTTATTTTATTGGAAGAATTTTCTGGCGCTAAAAAATTCTCGCCGCCTAGAGACACCAAAGGTGGTAATGGTGCGTTGCCAACCTGAGGCCGGGGTGTTAGGCCTCGAGCAAAGGTAAGTTTACCGGCTACCTTATCCTCCAACCCGGAACACGCCAGGACGTTATGGCGGCAGGAATAGGTAAGGCAGTGGTACCAATCCGGGTGAGTCGCTGCGAAACTCTACCACCTAGTCAGATGTCACGGTGTTAATGACGGTAGGCCTATGCTCGCCTTTTACGAGCTGTCTGGCACGAGGCATATGGTCTATTCTGCAAAGGAGCCCTGGCCAACGTGAGGAAATATAATATAATGTGTTACTGACTTGAATTCAAAACCACCTCCGTTTTTTCAACGATTGAAAATTAACAAGTCTTACATATTTATGTTTGTTACCTTTGACTCTGTATGAATTAGTTGGACATTTTTTTATAAAATTAGTAGGTACTCGTATTTTAAAAAATGTCGCGCACAAGTAGCACTTGTGTGGTCCACGTGAATAAAGATTTTTCTGATTCAGACTGATTCATGTTTTTTTTATTTGAAAAGGGTGGAGTTCTCAGTAAATGTAATGTAAAGGTTAAATGTGATTAAACTTATTTAACAAAATCATTAACTTTTCCAAATGATTAACTTTAGGTGGTATCCGTGATCCGTTAACTGGTTCTGCTATTAAACCTATTTACATTTGGACTTTGATAATGATAATATCATTATAATGTATACATTTTTATCCACACAAGCGTTATGTTTTTTGTTTGTTTCAAGTAGTAACGTAAATTTTTTTTAAGCAATGATGGCTCAGTTGGACATGATTCCATTGTTAGTCAAATATTACATTAACAACGAAGGCGCAGTAATCACAGACAGTAATATACTTTTTGTTTCAATAGTCATCTAGTACATAAAAATTTGAGTAATTTCCTCGATTTCTTCTTCTCTTCTCTTCTCGTCTCTGGGATTCCACCACCCATAAACTTGGTAGCAATAGGACACATCAAAAGTACGCTTTTTCAATTTTTTTTTTATAAAATCGCTTTATATAGAAGAAAATTTACATACATAAAAATATAGGAATAAAATTCTAATCAAAAATAAAAACCCCTTTCTAATTTCGAAGTCGTGTAAAAAGTGAGTGTGATTCTTGTCTTTTACCCTTTTAGCGAACGATACATAGCGCTAATAATAAATATTATTTGTGCACAATTCGTATATTTTTTTGTTTTTTTAACCATGCCTACCTTTAATTAGTATCTTCACGCCCATATCCCCGAAGTGGTAGGCAGAGGTACAACCAAGGCACCCACGACTAGCCGAAGACACTAAGTCCCACAATGTGATAGGTGGCAAGCCTATCGCCAACCGGGCACATTTCCAATCCCGACCAACATTTTTTAATTAGAAAATTGGAAAAATCCAA
The DNA here is from genome assembly GCA_002245475.1 of Calephelis virginiensis. Taxonomy (NCBI): domain Eukaryota; kingdom Metazoa; phylum Arthropoda; class Insecta; order Lepidoptera; family Riodinidae; genus Calephelis; species Calephelis virginiensis. Next base: position 3,058 of record NJDC01009426.1, read on the forward strand.
TTTTATTTTTGTTGGCTGACCGCTAGACCACAGAGGCGACCTTTAATTATTTAATAATTATTAGAACAGTTACACTTTTTCATTTTTTTAATCAGTAAGTTAATAAAATAGTAATAACCTGGTTCTGCAGCCGGTACCTAAAAATAAAAAGAGTGACAGTTAATAGCTGTACATTTTTAACAAAATATAAACTTTTGTGGCAACATTTGGGGCTATTTCCCAGTAGCAGACTTGTGAATTAACTAACTTAAATACTACAAGAGGTATCAAATAAATTCAAATATTACAACATGATAAAGAAAATTTTAGAAGTTCCTATGGCCATCTTCTAGTTTTATCATCAGATCAGCTCCATGTCATAAAGATTATGAACTGTCATCCGGTTTAAGCGTTAACCCAAAATTTGATCTCAATGGGTAACCAAATCCATTTGATCAAATTAATTTTGAAAGATTCCGCTCGGACGAACATTTTCTGCAAGTTTTTAGAAATATAAATAAGTATCTTCACGCCCATATCCCCGAAGAGGCAGGCAGAGGCATAACCATTGTACTGTACTCACGACTAGCTGAAGATACTAAGTCCCACAATGTGATAGGTTGCAAGCCTGTCGCCAACCGGGCATAAATCCAATCCCGAACATTTTTTTATTAGAAAAACCACATTTTCTTTTTGTTGACTGATAGGGAATCGAACCCTGGACCTCATGAAGTCAAGTCCTACACCTGGACCGCTAGACCACAGAGGCGATAAGAAATATAAGTAAAAAAAACCATAACATTTTCTGTTCCTGACCGTGGTGTTGGCATCTTCTTTAAGTTCAAATTTGCATCAAATATCCGAAATGTAATGTAATTTGTTCAGAGTTTTATTTATTTTTTAATGTTAAAAATCCTTTACTTGACCGCCTTAGGTCCCGGGTTCGAATCCCGGTTCGAGCAACAAAAAGAAAATTGGGTTTTTCCATTTTTTTAAAAAAAAAACGTTGCTCGGGATTGGATATGTGCCCGGTTGGCGATAGGCTTGCCACCTATCACATTGTAGGACTTAGTGTCTTCGGCTAGTCGTGGGAGCCTGGTTGTGCCTCTGCCTAAGTCTTCGGGGATATGGGAGTGAAGATACTTTCTTTTTTCTTTCTTTCTTTAAAATCCTTTTTGCTATGGTCAAAGCAATCTGGGCAAATATTTAGTGAAAGTCCATTTGGGAAAATATTTAGTAATTGCCAAAACTAAGCAGTATTTATATTTCTTGGTGCAGAGAGGATTACTAAATTAAAACTAGCATATTCTATGATGGGAATACCTTAAATCGACATTAGGTTTGACTTACCTTGTCTACCTTTTTCTTTTTAGCCATGATTTATTTTATTTCGTAAATGATTTAAAAAATTGTATTATAAAACATATCAAAATGTCAGCGAGTCAATGGCTAGTCAAAGATTTGATATGTGTCAGATTGGGTGTCAGATAATCATTTGCTATAAAATAAAATGAGTTCATTTATATTGTAACTATAGCACTATTAACTGTTTTACTAATAAACTACAGTCCTTCGAATCGGTAGATATTTTTTTGATAGTTAATACAGCCTTTGTTCATCAGGAATAATAAATTATTCCCCCGTGTTGGTCCGGGCTCCTTTGCAGAATAGACCATCTGCCTTCCTGCCAGGCAGCTCGTAAAAGGCAAGCATAGGCTTACTGTCACTAACACCGTGATATCTGACTAGATGGTAGAGTTTTGCAACGACTCGCCCGAATTAGTACCACCTCCTTAACTATTCCTTCCGTCCTTCCTTCCGTACCTTTTCCTGCCGTCACGAGTTTAATTCTTGCTGTTGGCGTGTTCCGATTCGGAGGATAAGGTCGCCGGTAAAGTTACTTTTGTTTGAGGCCTAACATCCCGGCTTCTGGTTGGCAACGCACCGTTACTGCCTTTGGTATCTCTAGGCGGCGTAAATTTCTTACCATCAGGAAATGCGTCTGCTTGTTTGTCTTCCATTATCATAAAAAAAAATTATGAAAGAATAAGTGTATAAAATCAGCTCTGAAGTTTCGGAGCCTATTTAATGTTATAGAATAAACGCTTACATCTTTCTTGTTTATACTATTAGCATAGTTTAATAATAAAGAGTTTGGCGTCATCGTGAAAGAAGATTCTTGTGAAGGTCGTATTTTTTTCGTAATTATTGAATTTGGTGTACATTATGAGTAAAATTAGTTAATTTTGGTGGCAATTAATTTATTTTTGTTAAGACAAAGTGCACAAGTGAAATAATTATGAAGAAATTAGTGTATCGTGCATTTCCTCGCTGTCGCCAAATTTCACTAGATGAGCTTGAGTAACGAAGCCACCGCTTTACTCAAGACCCTGACATTACTTTGTAAATAGTGACTTATGACTGAAATAAAGACTTAATACGGAAGACATGGCAGCATGGCCTAAAAGTCGCCTTAGCCGGTCCCAGAAAGGGGCAAATTATCTAATAAATAATAAATTTATCCCAATTCGTGATTTTTCACAATTATTGAATTTAGTGTAAATTATGAGTAAAATTAATTAATTTAGGTACGAATTAGTTTAATTTTGTTCAGTGAAAGTGCACTTATGAAATAATCATGAAGCAATTAATGTATCGGGAATTTGCGAGCTGCCTGGCAGGAAGGCAGATGGTCTATTCTGCACAGGAGCCCGAACCAACACGGGGGAACTTACTTCATGTAACGCCTAGTTTGAAAATCAGTAATTTTGAAGCCCTGTTTTTTTTAGCCTAAAATCTCAATAATAACATATTTATCTCTCTCGATTAAAAATCATCTTTTCAGGTTTCCTTACCGCCCCTCTCTAGGCTTCCACAAAGGGGCGTTATCACCCACTTTGGGAAAGACTGCTATAGAGGCTAATTTTAGATTTCGTTTTTAAGCGACAATTCCTATAATAATTTAGCGCAGAGGTTCCCAAACTCTTTTCGTCAAACGCCCACTTTAAAAGTCAGTAAGCTTGTAGCGCCCCATACTTTTTGAAGTTATACTTCTTTTGGCGCGTTAGGAAAAAAATGATGAGTTAAAAAGTTAGCTATAGATAACATTTTAGTTTTTAAAAAGATTTTTATCTTATTACGCCGAAGAAGTATAACTTCTAACGCGTGTACATAAGTACACACACACTTTTTTTAATCTTGAAAACCACAATAACGCGTACCTAATTCTCGTTTGGAATTTAATTAAAACTATATTCTATTCGAGACTTTTTTAGCATAGAGAGTAATAATAATGCTACTTGACAATATTAAGCGTGTCTTATTTATAACCGTTATCCTATTTTATCGTATCAGATCTATTTATATAATAGTATATTATGAATATGGATGTTGTGTAGCCTGAAGATTTTAATTTCAGTGAATTTTAAAATATGAAGTAATTTTAGTTTCAAGTCACTTATCGCCACTTTTATTTTCTGGGCCTCTTGCCGTCCCCTCGAGGCGTCCAGCGCCCACAAGGGGCGTTATCGCCTGCTTTGTAAAAGACTGATATAGCGTGTCGGTTATTACTCAGTACAAGATAAAACTGTGGTTCCTATCACAGTCTAAAATAACTTCCTTAGAGTTACGCCGTCGAAAAAAGTAAACATAACCTTAATATCTACTTCACACATGAGTAACGTCATTGAAACGTTCTAAAGAACTCAGTTAAGGTGACGGCGTCCAGTCAATTCTTCATTTCTTGTCGACTTCATACAAAATATCTTCATTTGTATACATTTGTGAATTAAAATGATTCGTAATTAACATATGTTTATAAAAAAATATATTTAAAAAGGGAAACATACAAAACTATTTTGCATGGTTCCGTTTTTATGGAATTGGAAGAGAAACAAGGGGAAGGGGAACACCACGAAATCCATCTTGGATTGATGACGGTAAAACTATAATTTACTTATATGGTCACACTAATAATGACAAACTGACGATCGTCTCTTTGAACAGTTTGTAATAAGGATTTTTTATGTTCAGTGTTACTTCGCGCTCGGTTATCAGCGTAGCTCTCCCTCGGTGCCTCTGCCCACACCTTCGGGGATATGGGTGTGAAGATGCATTTAGTAGATACAATTCTCTATTGTGCGTCAAGATTAAATTTTATTAATGTTTTACCGAATTTAAGAGGTAACATCATGTAGATACGTAGTTTTGAAATGAATAACACATTCCCACACATTTAAAGATAAAAAAATTGTTTTTCAATTAAGATAAAGTTCTACAATATTTAAAAACAAGATAATTTGACGGTTATATGTTTCAATTATGACATATAACAATTTATTAATCATGTTTTAGGAAGCGTTCACTAGACGCCGTCAGCGTTGTCTTAACGTGGGAAAATTATAAGAATGGTTCCCACACTCACGTAATACTGAATCATGAATATAAGCATAATTACATGACGTTTATTGCTCTTGCGCTTAAGGACCTGTCCACATCTACACGTCACGACGTCGTCAATGTAGAACGGCACGATAACACATTACCGCATCGTCAAAGTGCACGTCACTGTGCTGCAACGTTAGATCGCCGAGCTTTGTGAAATTCCGGTTCATTCTTTATTCAAAACTGAGAAACAACAGTCTCCTTGGCATGGGCCACACAATATGTTTTTAACAACAACTACAACTGTATGATTCCGAAGACATTTTTACCCCGTATAACATCTTTGTGGAATCAGTTACCGAGGGCGGTATTCCCAAACGATTATGACTTAGAAACCTTCAAGAAAAGAGCGTACTCATTCCATAAAGGTCGGCAACGCATCTGTGATACTCCTGGTGTTGCGGATGTCCGTGGGCGGAAGTAATCACTTTTCATCAGGTGACCCACTTGCTCGTTTGCCTCCTCTTCTATAAAAACAAAAAACTTCTGGTATTGTTAATGGAAAGAAGGATGAAAAACACGAAAACACGATAGATACTGGGTTCACTGTTCCAATATAATAGTAACATCCACATTCGCATTGTATATCTACTTTGTCAGCCTTTCTTCTGTCATTCTTTCCACATGACCAAATCAACGGAGTATGCCATTGCTCATTTTAACACCAACACTTTCTTTCAATCCCGCTCTTTCAATCCCGCTCTTTCTTGGATCTGACTATTACAAGTATTTACAATACGAATAAATAATTGGAAAAACAATTAATCAAACTTTCGCTTCCATACAACATCGTTGCGATAAGCACAGAATTATCCAATGCGAGTTTAGCACTTTAACTCCAAACCTCGCTTTGAAATAGCTTACCCAGCGCTCCATTCACATTATTCCCAGTACACACTCTCCTTTCAACAATCTTCCATTCCTGCTAAAAGCACAACCAAGGTATACAATTTTATTCACTTGTTCCGGCACTAAATCATCAACTTAATCTCTAACGTCCGTTCTGGCTACGTCTTTTTCAATCACCATTACTTTGGTCTTCATCGTATTCAAATGTAAGCCTCTTTCTTAACAATCAAATTCCATAATAGTGACTAGTGTTTGCAGCTCTGATGCTGTAGAGCCTATAAGAATAGCACTATCTGTATAAAGCAGGTAGTATACCACTTGGTTACCAATACGCATTCCCACATAAACGTTTGAAGACATTTATCCAAATACATAATAAACTGACTGCGCCGAGTACACACAACCCTGCTTAATAGCAATGATGACATCAAACCGAAGCGATATATTGCCGTCCAACCGCACACATGTTTTACAATCCAAATACATGGACTGCACAGCACGTAGCAGGGACCCATCTATCCCGTAATCTGGTAAAATGTGCCAAAGTTCCTTACATACAACACCAGCACAAGCGTTTTCGAGATCTACAAAACCACAGGAAACCTTCTGGCCCACGACCAGATGCTGCTGCATGATGCTGTGTAGCAAAAACACCTGATTCGTATATCCTCACCCAGACCTAAAAGAAAAACTCGGGTATATATCATTCTAATATGAAGGCAAAATTTGTAAGGTCTGGCTTATGAGGTAACTACTTAATTATATAGCTCCAGACACAATAGAGGAGTTTTAATAAGTTTGACTTGTCTATCTGTGGCGTCGTAGCTCTTCAGCGGATAATCGGGTTTTGATGCAGTTTTTTAAAGCTGACGTAATCGCAGTGATAATAGCTGTTTTTTTTTTTATTTTATTTACAATAGGAAAGCGTGCAAATTGTAAATGTTATTTTGGTTGAATGAGTCTTACCTACTTAATACTGCAAAGAACATTTACAGACTGCTGTTTTTGAACCTCGCTTGAGCCGTTTAGGATAGTTTTTTTATGAAATTTGGTAATCAAAAATACCTACTACATGCATAAATTGTATTGAACACTTACTATTCATTAGAAGATTATTTGCTTTAAAAATATACAATATTGACGAAAACAAATTTTCAAAAACAGAGCTTACATAAACTACTGCCTATTAATAAAACATGGCGATTTGATGGTTTTGATTCTGGTATCTATTTATGTATTTCTATGTATTAGAATCGTATAGACTAACACCCATAGCACAAGCATATAATTTTCTTACTTTGGGGTTAGTTTCAATTTGTATAACTTGTCCAGGAATATTTATTTATTTATATGATCTATTTATGTGTTAAAATTCAATGAAATCCGATGTGACACTAATCATTTTGACATGATATTATAATACTATTAGTACTTTTCTTTGATCTCAAGTACATTTCTATTTCTACAGTATTTTTCTCGTTCTTAATATACTTTATACTAGTTGCACATTTACACTGACTGTCTCACGATACTTAGAACATGTATTGTATTATACATACTTGTATAAAGACGTCAGTAGGTGATAGTTTTGCAATTCAGCACTTCAGTTCATTTATATATCACGATACGACTGTACCTAGATGTTATTTATTAACAAAAATGTTAGGATTCAATGTAAAATTATTTGTAAAATGTTCAATCTGTTAGTTTCTATACTTGTTTCGGTGCTTTGTGGAATTCCATTCTAGACACCTTAATTATTTTTTTAATAAGCGAGCGAAGCGATTGAACGTCTCCATAGTCAGATGGGGTTGCGGTATTTTTGTATAAGTAGTTCTTATCCGATTATATATGTTCTTATGCAATGTATCGCCTCTGTGGTCTAGCGGTTCAGTTGTTGGACTTGACTGCATGAGGTCCCGGGTTCGAATCCCGCGTCGGGCAAGAAAATTGGGTTTTTCCAATTTTTTTATTAAAAAATGTTGCTCGGGATAGAATATGTGCCCGGTTGGCAATAGGCTTGCCACCTATCACATTATGGGACTTACTATCTTCGGCTAGTCGTGAGTACCCTGGTTATGCCTCTGCCTACCTCTTCGGGGATAGGGGCGTGAAGATACTTTTTTTTTATCCGATTGTAAAGTCAATAACAAATTTTGATGTTAAAATGTAATTTTTAATGTAGTTTTTTACGTGGAGAGTTAAAATATTTTTTTAATAATTATTTTGTGTGTGGTATGAAATGAAAGGGCATGATTAAGGAATTTCAATTCTACTTTTTAAATTTTAAATTTTACTTAGTATTTCAGGTATAGGTAAAATGTAACTATTGTATTTAATTTACTTAAAAACATAACAACAACAAACAATAATGACAAAGACAAAGATGATAAAAAATAATGACGGTGATGGCAATGGTGATGATGACATTATTAGTGACGATGTCGTGATGGTATCGCAATTGTGTCGTGGCGATGTCTCGCCGGTGACGGATTTGGTGATGATATCATGATTGTGTTCTGATGAGGTCGTGACGATATCGTGATGAAGTATAACGGTATAATCACGATGTCGTGACTATGTCCTGAAGGTGTTATGATGCTTCGTGATTGATCTTTCATTGTCAAACATTTTAAATTTGAAAATTAGAATGAACAATTTTTTTGTCAATTTCACTCCATTACCCACGAAAAAAACGTGTTATTGAATCTTCTTAATCGTTTACTGATTAAATTTATAGTCTTCCACTAACTACCTTATGTTAATAGTTAGAATTCATTTTCTTAATATTTTTTTATGCAAAATTTCTTTTTTTAACTCAAGAACAAGACTAAAAAATTTACGGCAAGTCTCAACTGACTTCAGCAAAACAGGTTGTGTATTTCATCATTTACTGACTACTCCAAAGCCAGTTACCTAATGTTTGGAGTTAATTTTTTGTTGATATATCGATGAAAGTGTGGATGATGTAATGTTAGAAACTTAAAATTACCTTTAAGCTGCTCGTGAGGTCTTAGTTCGAGGCAAACTGTACTAATAAATAGGTATGGCTTAACGTTTTAGTTTATGGATGCCAAGACTCTTTTTAAAAATTTAATTATATTACGTACGCCTAGATATGAGCCTTTTCATCCGATTTTAAGTTTGAATTTTGCTTGCCTTCTGTACCCATGTACTACTGCAAAATCTGTGACCAAAAAACACTTTTTTTATTTAAGGATATTGTATCTATAATATTTTTCTATGGTCGAGATATATTTCGGGAAAATTGTATGTGTAATATACAAATATTTTTTTTTTAGTTTTTTAGTAGTTAAATATTTATGTGAGTACTTCTGTGGCCTGGGCCTACTTTTTAATATGTAAATTACGGTAATCGGGTGAGCTATAAAAATCTGTGTGTGATAGTTATTGTAATTAAGGTGTTGAATATTAAATGTATTTAGACTTTTGTATGATTATATTAATAATTTCTTATTTTTCTAAAAGTTAAATAACGTACACATTTTATTCTTTTACAATAAAAGGGAGCAAAATTTAATATTTTAAATTATATCTTAAAATGCTGTACCTCCAATGAATATGACGTTCGTATGTGGCATAACACGCACGGTTAGGGATAAAACGATACCACTGGGGTATCATCGATCACAAAGTATCGATACTTACTGGTATTGTATTGTTATTGGAAAATTTTCAGTAAAAACCGTAACAAGTAATAGTATTCTTTATTGAAAAGTACTAATAATATTCTGACATAAAATAATGATTTTTGAGATACTACCGACCATGAGTGTCGCAGGTAAACGCTAGTGCAACACGTCACCTTCAAAATAATTTATGAAAAAAGTCCGTTTTCGTGGTGCTGCTCAAAAAAAATCAACATTTGTATATGTCTTCCGGTTAAACTTTTTTCGGGTATAGCTTAACAAACTTGTCAACTGCCAAGGCTGCTAACTACACAAAACTAAGCCTAGGATGCGTTCAGAACCTTCAATTTAAGATAACCTTTTTTTTTAATGTTAAAAGATAAACATCCATTATGTTAATTTCCATAAACCATTAAATTTACTGAAATGAGTACTTTTAACCGATACCTACTCGATACTTCATTTCAAAGTATCGATACTAAAATGTACTTGGTATCGAATAAAAGTATCGAGTACTTACTTGGATTTACTCGTATCTTTTCATAAACACGGTACTTGTGTTATATGTGTGTTTGCTCTATAGCAAACCATCCTAAAACTCGCTATTATTAGAAAGTAGTTTTTATTATTTCAATCAATTTAAATGTTCATAGAAAACTCCTGCAAACGCGTTGTTATTATTAACTTAAAATAATAATAATTATTAATTTAAGTACTTACTTAAGTAAGATACTAATATTTATTATTTAAAGTACCTACTTAGTACTTACACACTAGCGTATAAAATATATATAAAATAAGTAGAATTATTCAAGAATTTCATTTTAATAATAATATATACTAAATATGAGCATGGTATATACTACGACATGTCGCATCGTAATCGTTAACTTTAAAACCATTTCCCGTAACCTAAGTAATGATTATGCAGCTAACAATACTCAGCGTGAATTGACCTACAGCACACACTTTGATTAGTTATTCTTCAGTTATTATTGGTGTAATACGGAAAATAAAAGGTACCATTTTATCTATTTTTGTAAATTGATAAATTTGTGTTATTTGTGAATACATATACATTTATTTTCCTTATGTTACAAAGAATAAAAAGTTAATATTGTTTACTAAGTTCCTACTACTTGTTGCCCAGATTTTAAGTTTTTTGACGTCGATGACTGCTAAACGATTGGATGTAAAACATATTGAGACCATTTGCAAAAATCATTAGTTTCGGTTTGAAGATTTCTATAGCTATGAAACAAAAGCATGCATGAATAAACATAAATATAGACTTATAGATCTTATGTATCTATGTCGACATACATAAAAAACTGTAGAAGAGTGAATTTTGTTAATCAAACATGTTTTAAAAATTATGTCTAAATAATAGGCTGCATAAAACATTTAATTTTCTTAATTTTTCGCGTGTATAATCACCGCGCAGCTCTTTACGCCGATACCAATTTATCAAAACCTTGCGAAATTTGCTAGTTTCATCATAAACGTCACAGGCTACTTTTTATCTCGTTTGTAAGGTTCCCACATAACATAATAAATAACATCTATAGCCTTTTCAACCATATTATTATGGATTTAAAAATTACAAAACTTTTAACTAGTCGCAAACTATATGTAAATATAGATGAATAACTTATTCTAAATAATATACTTTTTTAATGTATTTAAGTGTTGTCCCGAATTCCGGGACAATGTCCCAAAAAGAAACAGTCCTAAGGGAGTCTGCATTTCTTGTTTCTAGTCTTTGAAGTTTAGACAAATAGGCACTACCTATTTTTATCACTGTACATAATATGCTGATAGGGAGAAATTAGTTTTTATAAATTAGGTAGTCAATAAACATATTTTTAAAAGACATAAATGGTTAGTGTGAGTAAAATTTAGGAGATAGATATATGCTATCGCGGACTTTTTGGAGGCCTTTTTATTAATACATTTCCGTAGTACATTATTTTGATGTACCTAAAATGATTTAGCCAGCGAATGCTATGTAAACGACCAAACATTGTTTTTTTTGACGGCTTAATCACAAAATATGGATTTTTTCTACTCCCTCTATACAAATACTAAATTAGAATGTGTTGTATACCTACGGAGAATAAATTATCTAAACAACATCAAAATCCGTTTTGTAGTTTTAAAGATCTAAGCAAGACAAATAGCGTTAAGCGACTTTGTTCTGAACTACTAGTATGTAATGATATACATATTGTCAGGGTAGGCAGTACCGAGTACTTACCAAATTTTTAGGTTTTTGGACTTATACGTCCCGTCCGACCCATGCTAATATCGTGAATGTGAAAGTTTGTTTATCTATTACGATTACTGAAAATTTTGCTTACGACCAATGTTAACAGCTCTATGATATGAGGCAGTTCTATTTTAGATCAGTTGCCAGTTAACCTCTGTTGTGTGTACCCGTGTTTGTCCGGGCTTATTTGCAGATTAGACCATCTGCCTTCCTGCCAGGCAGCTCGTAAAAGGCGAGAATAGGCTTACCGTCACTAACACAGTGGACATTTGACTAGGTGGTAGAGTTTCGCAGCGACTCGCGCGGATTGGTACTACCACCTATCTATTACTATCGTCATAACGTCAGTCCTTGCCATTGACGTATTTTGAGGATAAGGTACCTAGTAAACTTACTTTTGCTCGAAACCTAACATTCCGGCATCGCACCTTTACCACTTTTGGTGCCTCTAGGCGGCGTGAATTTCTTAACACTAGGAAATTGGTCTAGTTGTTTGATCATAAAAAATCAGATCATCATAAAAAACTCAATAGTTAACAAAAGTAACTAAACAAAAAAACTATAATTAGTTAGTTAGATAGTAAGCCTATCTCTATCTGTATAAGTTATTAATGTTGACCGTTAAATACTTGTGCAGGAAGATTTCGAGCTCAAACATTGGTAACTTTATTTAAATAAATAATGACCTTAGTTATCAGTGACGGTAGTTTAATAATTTATTTAATTTAGAACATTTACAAAAATAGTAAAAATTACTCTTAAATGTTTCGCTTGAAAATTGTTATTAGCTGTCACTGTTAAAAAGCAGTTGGCCAGGTTGCCTTGTCTACATAAAACAAAATCAGGTTAGGTAAGAAACTTACAACGGCTAAACCAATTCTCATGATTTTTGATTTAGCTAGTAGATTTTTCTGCACCACGGAAAAGCCTTCGCCTTGAAAATTAAGAAGGGAATATAAAATAATCACATGACATTTTGTATTATGGGAAAATTTAAAGTTGAAGTGAATGAAAAACACAATCTAAATTGGTCCAGTAGTTTTCCATGATGCGCAAATAAGTTAAATTACTGTATAGTCTAGTGAACATAAAAATACGAATTTTAAAGCGTAACTCAAAAAGTAACAACTGAATCCTGATAAAATTTATGTGGTACTTCCTCTGAATTATTAATTCCTAGCTGTCCCGGCAAACTCCGCTCCACCCTATCAGTTTGTATGGGAAAAATTAAAATGTTATTTTTCCTAGTTTCCTCACAGTTGTCCCTTTTTTCTTAACTTTTCAACCTTCTCTGCACTTGAACAAATAATTCAATACTAAAATTAGCCAAATCGGTTTAGTCTTTCTCAAGTTTTAGCGAGACTAACGAACAGCAATTGATTTTTATATATAGAAGATAGATAGATGTGCAAAGAGAGTTATGGGCTTATTTTCGTTTTTGGTTTGGCGTAATTGGTTTGAAATTATTATTTAAAATCATCACATTATTTGAAGCGGTAGCTTAAATGGTTAGATCAACTATAGACGAAAGAGTGCAAGTTGAAATCCTGTCTGAGATGATTGCCTCTATATACATATACGGCCAATGTTAAAAATGTATCTCAATCTAAAGGATTTCAAGCAATCTAGATAGCTGCGTATCCGCCGGCCTAACCTATACCTTATTCCCATATTTATCCTGTGCACAGATATATTATTGGCAAGCAATAACATAAAAATGGATCAAAATATCAATCTTGGACAGCAAGTTTTGGATTAGGATTGATTATTAATATTGGCCGATAATCTATCGGTCCGGTGTTGGATTTGTATTCACGAAGTCCCGGGTTCGAGCCTCGGGTTGGGTAACAATTAGAAAAATGTATTATTTAAATTTTCTAATGAAAGTAGTCGATATATCCAATCCTTAGTCCGTCATTGTCAGTTAACCATTGGTAGTTTGCCGAGAGGTGACGAAGCGTTGCTCAAAGTTAAAAGTTAAGTTACAATAAAACGAACGACTGTAGTTAGATTTTATAGTATTCGTACAAAATACAACTATTCGTAAGCAAAAACGAGTCGCTTCTTAAATATAGGAACCAGGCCTAAGCTATATTATTACTGGAGTTTACGCTCCTAACAAAGATCGAAAAGTTATTCCCAAAACTCGATATCATGCGAATTGGAAATTGGAATCGTATATGTCATTTAAGGTACTTTTTAACTCAGTATTATAATAGAATAGAATAAAATAGAATAGAATAACTCTTTATTGTACACCAAAATACATAAAAAATAAATACCTATATTATAATAATTATCGTTTACCATTAACTAAATGTTAATGATTCGCCACTATTGTGTTCAAGGGTACCTAAAATTACTCGATTCCAATTTCCAATATTGCATGAATCGAGTTATATGAGTAACCCCACTGATGTTGCTGACTCACTCTAGTGTATCAGTAGTCTAGTCGACAAGTTCAAAAACGTGAAAAATAGAGATAAAGGTCCTAAAAATATGAGCGATGGCTCATTCGATTGGTAACCACCTCTAGAAAAATATGTTTGAAGGATTTTGGTGCAGGTTAAAAATGCAATTGTTATTAACAAAATTAGATGATAAAAAACGATGTTTTGTTTTTTGTTAATAACTCGAAAAATATTAACATTTTAGAAATTTTGAAAAAAGATCGTTAAAGAAGAGGAAATTTCCAATAAAAAAAGTTCTGATTCCCGGAATTCTATCTCCATTATTTATAATTTTAATTAGACGTTGAAAATAGGGCTCCGCGCGGCAGTTACGGCTTGCGCGCGCCGCCGCTAAAGAGAGTTCAGCAGTAAAAAAAAAAAAATTATAACATAAAACGATTTTAAAAATTTGGAAAAATTCTGGTATCTTTTTAACACTTGTAAAAATCGAGCCCTGAAGAAAAAAAAGTTTAATCACCATTTTTCAAAAAGTTATTCAATTGTTAACTAACAATTTTTTTTCAATCTCCATTGGCATAAACAATGGGATGAAAGGTATAAACAATTGGTCTAAAAATTTTAAACTTCGTGGAGCCCTTTTGATATATGTACTTTATAAGATCTTGCGGTAAATTTTCATTAAAGTTTATTAATTTGTTAATTATGATTTTTTATAACTATCGGATTTTTTAAAACTATTGGATTTTTAACTGTATATAATAACTGCCGCGCGGAGCCCTATTTGCAACGTCTAATTAAAATTATAAACAATGGAGATAGAATTCCGGAAATTAGAATTTTTTTATTGGAAATTTCCTCTTCTTTAACAAGCTTTTTTCAAAATGTCTTAAATGTTAATATTTTTTGAGTTATTAACAAAAAACAAAACATCATTTTTTTATCATCTTATTTTGTTAATAACAATTGCAATTATTAACCTGCACCAAAATCCTTCAAACATATTTTTCTAGAGGTGGTTACCAATCGAATGAGCCATCGCTCATATTTTTAGGACCTTTATCTCTATTGTCGACTAGACTACAGCTTCTCTATTTCGTTTTGACTTTGTTAATCGCCTCTGTAGTCTAGCGGTTCAGTTGTTGGACTTGACTGCATGAGATCCCGAGTTTGAATCCCAGGTCGGGCAACAAATAGAAAATATTGTTTTTCCAATTTTCTATTAAAAAATGTTGCTTGGGATTTTAAATGTGCCCGGTTAGCGATAGGTTTACCACCTATCACATTATGGGACTTTGTAAATTCGGCTAGTCGTGTCGTTGTCAGTCGGGTGCCCTGGTTGTGAATCCGCCGACCGCTTCGGGGATTTGGTCGTGAAGATGATTTTTTTTTATTGACATCACAAAACTTAGAAAGAGGGGCTGGTAAATTAGAGTTTAGACAACAATATTTGGAATTGACGTAAAGTTCAAACGAAGAAGAGTACACTAGCGTGAGTCAGCCTATATATGTGGAAATTGACATTAGATTTTAATACAGCTTGAAAATCATCTGCGTCAAGGTGTCCATCACAATTATACGAACTATAACAATTGTAATGAATGGAATTAAAATAAAATATTTTAATTTGAAATAGAACTCGTTCTTTTATTTTATTTATAACACGCTACAATTAGTTGGTATGTATGTGTCTGTCTAAAGGCCAAAACCGTGTTTTTTTTTAAATCTTTTACTCATTTAATTTTTTTGAAATATGGTACTTACGTGAACTGAGAACATCGCAACCTTTTTCTAAAATTGCCGGGTTATTATGATCAAAATCTTTAGGGTCTGGCGCCAAATCTAAAATATTCCTTTTTAGCACTTCCGTCGCTTGTGTTGTGTGTAAACGTTTAAAGTTGCGCATTTCATTTCACAATTCATGCATAACAAAATTATTATTCCCATTTAAATAGCCCACGATAGCGATTGTTTTAAAAATGCGTCATTAAAACCGTTTTGATGATAATTAACAGCAGCTTGAATTGAAGTATTGCTTTATTTGCGATGTTGTTATTTATAATAATTATTTAAATTTTAACAGAATTGTCGTATGTATCATTTTATTTTATTGAATGTTTTAGGTGATATCATAGTTTAAAAAAAAACGCAAAACCGCAACAAAATAATAAGCCATGCACAAATTTACTGACAGATATTGGGAACTGTATATTTGTTTATAAAGTTTCATACCTAGAGAAACTAGCTTTTTTCTTAACCACTCAATTGTCAAAACAGTTTTTTTTAATTATTAGTGCAGCTAGATACAAAACCGTGTTTCTTAGATTTTTAAAGTATTATGTACTACTTTAATACCTAGCCTGCAAAATAGTTAATTTTGTCATCAAAATATATTTATGAAATTTTATTGTGATTGCAGATAGTGTGAACCATGGGTTTCTTGGAGGAGAGGAATACCGACGAACTTCCCACCATTCCGGAATATTATAAGGGCAAAACCATATTCATCACAGGAGGTTCAGGTGAGTTTCTACAAAAAAAAAATTAAAAATAGTTATTGTCGAAAAAGTCGGGTGTCGGTGAAAGCTCACATCTGATATCCATACACGCGCGTCGGTCATTAAACTTGAGTAAGGACATGTTCATACTTTATTAATTTTGACAACGTTTTATTGCTGTTTCACTTAAACAATATCCAGACAAAATTTTAAGCACTATTTTTAAGAAATGACTTAAACTTATAAATGGTTGCTGCCACCTAATAATCTATGTACACTATCACTATAGTGTTACACTATAGTGTTTATTTGTGTTTTTGCGGTGCTGAAACTGAGATATCTTTTACTATACTAGCAGCATACTATGATGACAGGTTTGACGCATAACCATAGCGTTGTGAATGTTAATTTCTTATCGAAAATTTTAAAAAAATCGCCTGTATGGTCTAACGGTACAGATGTCGGACTTGATTCTTGAGGTCTTCTTGATAATAACATTATCGTTTGTACCTGCCTTAAGAACCAATAGTCGTATTAGTGGGACCAACGGGAATCGTACAAAATATCCTTCCCGTTCGTCCCACCAAAGTTTTTGGTGGGACGAACGGGAATAAAATTTATGCATTTTAATAATTTCCCGTTCGTCCCACTGGTGGGACAAAGCTTGGTGGGACGAACGGGAACAACCCCCGGATTCGATCCTCGGGTTGGGTGATGAAAAGAAAGTGTGGTTTTTCCAACTATCTAAATAAAAAAACGATGTTGCACGGATTAGATATGTGCCCTGTTGGCGATAGGCTTGCCACCTCTCACATTGTAGGACTTACTGTCTTCGGTTTGACGTGGGTGCTCGGACTATGCATCAGCCTACCTTTTCAGGGATGCGGATGTGAAGATACTTACCATGATTAATATATTTTATTTATAAGTTTTCTAAAAACGATTTATGATTTTTTGTATTTATAACAAGCGAGTATGCAAGTAATAGCTCATTAAAAAGTTTTGATGTAACTAATTAGTTAATGTTTACTTGTAACACAAACGTCCAACCGGCCATTATATGTGTTAGAATCTATAGTAGTATATGTTATAGCGTGCCACTGATTTAAAATTGTTTATTATTTACTGCATTCATTATTTTTATTTTCGTCTAAAATGTTTTATTTCAGGTTTCATGGGCAAAGTCTTGGTGGAAAAACTCTTATACTCTTGTACAGATTTAGAAAGAATATACTTGCTTTTGAGGAACAAGAAAGGTGTTAACCCCGAAGAAAGACTAGCTGATATGTATGCGTCGCATGTAAGTGTGGTTTGTTAACACTTTTAAAATGTTACTTACCTGCCTCACTTGTTTCTGCTACTACAATGACAATGTAGCGTCTGTTCCTGTCTGTCGTGTTCCGGAAAGCAGGGTATAACATTATACTTATAAGCCACCGTTGCTTCTTACCTAAAGCACTGTCAATTTACTGGATCACATTTGACAAATGTCAATCTCTGTGAATATTTGTCAAAATAAAACATAGAAATGCATTGTTTTAACATTAGTACAATAAATATTACGTAGGTACTACATGTTGCTGGTAGCGTTGCCCGCGTGGTTAATATTCCTAGAACATTTTTTTCGGGATAAAAACTATCCTATGTGTTAATCAAAGTTTGGCAGACAAATAGAGGGTATGCGACAATGTGCCAAATTTCATGGAAATCGATTTACCAGTTTTTGCGTGAAGGAGTAACAAACATACAAACTTTCGCTTTTATAATATTATAGTAGGATTTTAAAATGAAAAGTAAATCTGCAATACTAACTGAGTAACTTACTGCAAGTCTTTAGAATTGGCTCCCCGTAGAAGGCAGGTAAGCCCCAAATATCAATATTTTTAAAAATATGGATAAACGTCACTTTCTACGTTCCATCTGACTTGTTAAAGTTTTTTCTTTCTTTAGGTTTTGGCAATCTTGTTAGTATTTTGCCATTAGTCAAGTAGAAATTTGCATCAAATTTTATATCAATTATAATTAGTCATCATTCATAAGTCGTCAGTAAGCCATGTCAGGCTCTTGGGTAAAGCGGTGGCTTTTTTATACAAGCTCATGTAATGAGATTTGGCGGCAACGAGGAAATATACGATACGCTAATTTCTTCATGATTATTTTATTTGTGCACTTTCACAGAACAAAATTGTACAAAATGCCACCAAAATTGACTAATTTCATTCAAAATTAACACGAAATACAATAATTATGAAACTTCGACCATCTTTTCTCTCGATGGCGCTAAAACTAAACTTGTTAAAGCTAAAGTGCTTCTTTTTCTATTGTCTTAAAGTAATTATAACGTATATTTCTCTTACTAGTCTGTGGTAATTACATTTTAATGCATAAATTGTATGCATTACATTTTTGCGTGTATTAAGAGCACCATAATGCAACGTTTCTTTGATTACATCTCCATAACATATTTTGCTCGGAAGATATCGTTGCTTTGGCCATAAGGCCGCCTTTATGTATTACTTAGTTTTTAAGTTTTATTTTTAGTGTATTTATTTTTTAAGTATTTTGGCGCAAAAAGCTATTTTACTAACTTTGAACAATGAAATAAGTATTATTACAAAGACGTAGCGTCAAATTTCGACGAACTGTCAAATGTGATCTATTAAATGTGTAATAAATCGAAGGGTCACTATTTTAAGGAGGGTCGTATGCTTGTTTACTGTATCATTACTTTAAAAATGTAGAAACTTCTAGTCTTAAACTAGGTATTTAAATATACCAACATCTAGAGCAACAATGCTCTTCGTTCTTTGTCATGTAATAATTATCTTCATGACCGTGTCCTCGAAGGTGTAGGCAGATGTACAACCAGGGCACCCAGCCGACGACACTAAGTCCCACAGTGTGATAGGTGGCAACACAATATGTCCAATTCCGGGCAACGTTGTTTTTATTATAAAATTGAAATAACACAATAACTGTTTTAATATCGAACCCGGGACCTGATAAATTCAAGTCCAACAAACGAACCACTAGAACACAGAGACGATTTCATGTTCACTTTTTGTTTTCAGTGTTTTGACCGCTTACGAAAAGATAAGCCAGATGCCTTCAAATCAAAGGTATTCTTCATAGCTGGAGATGCCAGTGAAATTGGGCTAGGTTCGTATTGATCTTTCACTGCCAATATTAGTAACCTATCTGACAAAAAAAATGTGCTATTTTACATTGCCTGGAAGTCGCTACTAGTTTTCAATAGTTAAAAGAAATATCTTAGGAACATAACTGTAGAAGAGCTCGGTATCTTTATCTGTAGATAGGTTATTATTATTGATCGTTAGTAATTGATTTTTACCAAATAGATTTATGATTCGTCATATTATTTTTTATCATCTACCATAAGTTATAAATTTTAGATTTGATGAATGGTATTGAAATTTGACAATGGTGACTGGGACCTAATCGTAGGTACCATGTTGCCTGATTACTGAAAGACAGCCATTGAACATTAAACTAATAAACTCAAGCAAGTCACTTAATCTGATTTTTTTATCAAATCTGATTCCTTCGCAGATGCTCTTATGGGTATTATGTTAGAATTCGATCATGGGATCCTGAAATAATGGAGGGAAATTCATAGGTATAGGCTTGAAGCGATTAGAGATTTTTTTTCAACTCGTTCGATAGCTTTGGAAACACAATTATTTCTGTGAGTAAGCTTACTGGCTACACAACCATCCAGACCGAGACACGACTGTGGCAAGCACTGGTATTGAAGCAATAAGTACAACTGTGCCCATCTCGACGAGACAAAATTCGTCACCTAATGATTTATAATATTGAAGGAATAAAACAAAACCATACATCGTTGTTGTTGTTTAACTTTATCCCAGTCGGGGAAAGGCAAAGGATTTGAGTCCATACAGCCTTGTCTTAATGTATTTTTTCATAACTGGAGATAGTAGTTCATTTGTTCCATTTTGTTGTGAAATGCTAGAGCCATGCCTTAAGTTGATAGTACGGAATTAAATAATTTGTAAAAAAGGCTAAAGACACACTTTTATTTACTCTTAAATTTGTTTTTACGATTCCGTCTTTGTCTAGTCTTGAATAAAACGATGGCTTTGTTATTCAATCTCATTTAGTGAGATTTGGCGGCAACGAGGAAATAAATAATCTTCCTAAATATTTCACTTGTGATTTTCTGATCAAAATTAAAATAAATCCCACCTAAATTCACTAATTTTACTCATAATTTACACAAAATTCAATAATTACGAAAAAATTACGACCATCTTCTTTCACGACGGCGCCAAAACTCTCGTGAAGGAGTGAGGTGACAAGTACATTTTTTTTAAATGACCAAGTTGTTGCCATGAAGCTACAACTTTGAGTATTAATGGTTTTATACTCGAAAAGCTATAGACTACACGTGGAGGTTACGATTGTTACACTCCTAACAAAGAACTGGTATCATTTCCAAATATTTCTGACTCTCTCTAATGTATCAGCCTCTCTCTCACTTTGATTTGGGTAATTGACTTACTTCACAAGACTCAGAAAGAGAGGCTAGTACATTAGAGAGAGTCAGCAATATTTTGAAATGACAAATTCTTTGTTAGGAGTATAACCTCCAGTAGTCTATAGCTTCCTAAATTTATGATACTAATTTGGCTAATTCGCCTTTGCTGTGCTGTCAATAACCTATATTGATAGGAGAAGGTTCTCATAAAGAGTAATTGAATTGAAGGGAAAAAGGGAAAAACAAAACTTTTAGTAGCTGTTAATGCTAAGCGATACGAAGGTTCGCCGGTTCGGCTAGTTATATTATAAAATTAAAAACTTTTTTTGAACAGACGCTAAACTCTCTGGTGATAGGAACTAGCACACAAAACGAGTTTCATTTCAGTTAATGGGATTTTTTTATCCCAGGCATAATCCCTGAACCGTTTATGACAAATGTTAGGACCGGTTAAATTCCCCAGAAAAGATTTATTAACTTAAAGATAAAAACTGAGATGTGTATAAATTTCAAGATAGTGAATGCGGAAAACAAACTAATTTACTTGTACTATTAATTCATATATTAATTAATATAAGTGTACGAAATTGTGTTATTTTTGTCCATAACATATACTTTTTGTGTGTGGAGATATTTGAAGCTGGAGAGTGACATTGGCTATCTTGACTTGATATTTGAACAGGTTTCCACGGAATCTAAGTTCCTCCTTTTGGTCTGGGGCCCGTGAGTAGAATAGTATATCCCTGTCTGGCAGTTCGTGAGAGGTGAATATATGTTAAATAGGTCTATAACCAAGGCGATTACTGATACAGAGGTATGTAGCATTTTGCCCGGGTAAACTGCACTACCATACTTATTCCTGACACCAAAATAACACTGTTATGGTCCGGTAATCGGTAGACTTGCACAATAAGCCTAGCTTTGCGGTCATAGGACTGGAATACACCTATAACATCTCTGGTGTCTGTAAGCCTCGTTTTTCTCTTAACATCATGAGAGCCGTGTGCTTTTTTTCGTTTTCTTATAACTTAAAAATACTGACTTTTATTTTTCAGGAATGTCAGAAGAAGACAGAACGCTGTTAATAAACAGAACAAATATAGTTTTCCATGTTGCTGCCAGCGTCCGGTTAGTATTATTGTCACTTAAACACCATGTTTTTAATATCGGCTGAGGTAGACAGAGGTGGAGTCAAGACAGACGCGACTATCCGAAGACACGGCCAATGTTAATAATGTATCTCTAAAGATGGATTTTAAGCAATCTAGATAGCTGCCTATTCGCCGGCTTATCATATATCTAATTGCCATATTTATCCTGTCCACAGATATGTTATTGGCAACCGATAACATAAAAATGGATCAAAATATCAATCTTGGACAGCAAGTTTTGGATTAGGATTTATTATTAATATTGGCTGTAAGTCATACAACGTGATAGGTGGCAACCCTATCGCCAACCGGGCACATAATCAATCGCGGGCAACATTATTTTTTTGTTAGAAAATTAAACAAATACTTTCTCTTTTTCTCGCCCGACGCGGGTATCGATGCTGATACCTCATAAAGTCAAGTCCTACACTAGTCTGCTAGACCACAAAGGCGAAATGTAATTTAATGGTAAAGAAATAAAAATATTATAATAAATTTTTGTAAAGTTTTTTCAGATTTAATAACTATTTTGTATATTTCTTCTTCTTGTGGATATTGCTTTGTCGTTTATTCGTTTGTATATTTATCGCCTCTGTGGTCTAGACATCTAGTGTTTGACAATTTTCTCTCAATTTAAACATGAAATTCAATAATTACGAAAACACCACGAACATATTTTCTTTCAACAGCACCAAAACTCTAAATTTTTTAATTGTCATAACTAGACAAAAAAATCCTCAAATAAATAAATAAGTGCCCGAAGTTTGTAGTTGTTTTTTAAATAACAAAAACAGTTTTTTGTGTATATTTAACTAATTTAACTTTTATGAATACGAAATTGAATTAAATACAACCTTGAATGAACTATTTGTAATCATAAATTATACTCTGTAAGTATGATACATACCTATAATATAACAACAAAGAGACCTCATATGCGACGCAATTTATATGATAGTAGGGGAGCCCGTGGTGCTAAAAGTGTAGTAACTCTAGCAGCGTCATGGGGACTTTTTGGTCTTTATCGGTTAAATAGTGGAGAGAAAAAAAAAGAGCATCATGTGAGGTTTAATTCTTTTAGCGTTGCTTTGAGCGTCTAGACTAAACACAGACTAGTAAGCACTACACGTAACTAAGAGAACTACAAATAAGCCTAAAATAATAATTAATGTCACTTGATCATAGATGAGCTTATTAAGTGTTAGTGTACATGTCTAATGTGTCTTCGACGGCAGAAACATGTCAATCAGATAGATCGCAATAAACAATGAACATATATAACTTGGTTTCTAAAATGTTCTTACCGTCCTGCTCCCATATTTCTTATTTATATTATAAGAAAATTTAAACATGCACTTTGTCGTATGCAATAAACCCGCCGTACTATGACATGGTCGAGTGTAATTTCAAGCCAAAAATAGACAAATTAACCCTTTCTGCGCTTTCTATATACACATTTAATACATAATGGACGCAATTAACCATTGTACAGGGTATCTCCAATATCATAATATGACGCGCCTGAGTTACTGCTAAAATCCCCTCTTGGGCTTCCCTACCATTATGTATATTCGAACATGATTGGTTGTTTTTATTAAAATACTTCAAAACGAAGCAGGTTGGCCAAGGAATATAAATACTTTTTAGCAAGAGAGGTTGCCTATTCGTCTGTATGTTTTTTGTATGTTTGTTCCTCGATTAGTCATGAATCAACGAATGGATTTTTATGGTTATCTTTCCACAGAATGAATCAAAGGTCAGATTTGATCTCGATCAGTAAAGATCAGTGAAAATTGGTCCGGGTGCACTGAGAAAGATAGAAGCGAGCACAGGTTAAAACATAGGTCAGTAACAAGACCACGTTGGTGAATGCACCGCCTTACCTATTCTTGCCGCCATAATGACTATCATGATTCGATTCGGAGATCTTGGTTCCGTTTCAAAGAGAGAGTTCGGTAGCTAGTAGACTTGCACAACAGGCCTTCCACACCGCTCTCAGGACAGCGACGCACCTGTAACATTTATGGTGTCTATAGGCCACGGTCGTGTCTTACTACCAGAGCCATCTGCTTTTTCGTTAACCCCTCACTTAAAAAAGACTTATAAATTTTATTTAGCTAGATGATGAGGTGTAGGACTTTATATACACAAATGTGGTTGGTAAGGTAGGCAAATAAATGTAGGCAAATACATTTATAGAGTATGGAGTAGTATTATTGTATGAAAAGTAAATAATAAAGTAATATGCCGATGTCAGGTAAATAGGAAAAGTCTCAGATCACATGTAATAGTAGGGTGAGATCGACACGCACCTGATTTGTGACGTAGTTTTGAAATGACCTTGTGTGTGCACTATTTTTCAGCCTTACGGGCGTCCGTGTTTTAGCTCCGTAGCTAGAAAGTATCAATTTCGAACGCAACTCGAACAAACTGTTTTATTTGTTGTGTTGTGACAAATTTAACTAGTGGTCGCCCATTGGTCGAAATTCGACCATAATCAATTTTAATATCTTGTTGATAAGAACGCCATCTTCATTTCTCAAGACCAACTACTTTGTTTCCAAACTAAGTGATTATAGTTTGTGCGCCATCTGTGATCTTTTATCATTATCATCAATATAATATTTGTTTGTGTGTGTCAAATGCATGGTAGTGTGGGTAATGTTTTATTTATTTAATGTCCTTTGTAAGCATTTTTATTGAAAAATATTAGCGTTCTGCTTTTCTCCTACACATAAACTATAAGTATGCCAAATTTCATACTCAATTTTCGTATAAAGGGGTCCAAAGTTTTGGCATCACATATAACATAAAGATAAAGTACTTTTTATTTTAGGTTTGATGACGCTTTAGATGTGGCAGTTAAATTAAATCTTAGAGGGACGCGGGAGATGGTGGAACTAGCGAAGGAAATGCAACACCTTGAAGTAAGTGACTTAAAATTTCAAAGATAATTCCTGATTGTAAAGAATACAATTCTAGTACAGCCTTATTCCAGACGAGCTTTCCAGACAGAATACATAGAGGCTATGCTACTATGATGGCAATTCCATCTCTTGACCTTATATTTACGGTGTTATTGATACATAAACCAACAATCTTCTCAAACCTACCTAGTTAGTAGAAAAATGGTGTGTTTATATTTTTTAAGGACATTTGGAACAATTCGGTTGAAATTGGTTAATTCCTTAATCTGAACTTTTCTTCGAATTATGCACATGAGCAATAATTTCGAAAATTGGCTTTCTTTGTAAACTCCAACTAGAGGTCAATGCCGTAGCGGAATTGCCCAAGGGCATCGCGGCTACCGGGTCACTAAAAAAATTTCGCGTTTACACCAAAATTTTATTAAATTAATTTTTATTCTTTATTTATTTATCGTTATTGTACACCAAACAAACCTAGTTTGTACAAAAGGATAACCTAATGCCTATTCGCATTGTCCGTTAGTTATATAAAAATTCTGTTCTGCATAGAAGTCTCCCTCTACAGTCTACGTTTACAGGTATGTACGTACAGTTTGCGGACGAAATGGCACTATATACTTCCCGCCGTACTAGGAACCTTGTAGGTACATTAGTACTTGTAGTACTTGTAGTATTTCTAGGTACTTGTAGGTTGTACAAACAGAAGGCAGTGACACACAAGAAGTGGCGAACTGAATTATAGTAAACCTGGACAAAGGTGCAGCAGTGCTTTTTAACCGAGTTAATAGGTCATTCTAAAGGATGAAACCCGGTCGTATATCGGCCCCATCAGTGTTCGACAAAATAATACCCTGTGAAAATAATTAAGGGTAGTAAATCTGCAAAAACCGACTCCAATATTTTTATTTGGCACCACATCGCGATTGTTTTTTTCGAAAGATAGCAAATGGTTCCGAAATTGTCAAACATAAATTTTGCCAATATCCTACCAGTAATTTTGAGGTAAAATAAATAATACATAATTTTTTCACTTATCTTGACTATCAATAATAATAACGAAATAAGTGAAAATGCATTTGCATTGCATCATTAAGTATAGCTCAAAGAAATGAGACTGTTGGTAGACGGATCATGATACAATTAACGTATGATCACCTCGGAATCATAGCCTAGCTGTTTAAAATAAAAAAAAACATCAAAATGGGTTAGCCATTGACGGAATAATCGCGTAACATCCAAAGAAAGCATACGGTCGAATTATTTAGGACTTCTTCCTTTTTGTTGGAGTTGGTTAATATAGTTCATAACTCGAGAATAAATATTGCAAGTCACTGGCAAAACTAAGGTCGTACTAGCCGTCTCTATCATCTATCTTCTATCTATCTTAAAAATGTATAAAATCCGTTGCTGTTTGTTAGTCTTGCTAAAACTCGAGAACGGCATTACCGATTCAGCAAATTTTGATTTCGAATTACTTGTTCAAGTCCAAGGATGGTTTGAAATGTAAGAAAAACAAAAAAAAATTGGAAATACAACATTTTAATTTTTCCCCTACAAAACTGAATGGGTGGAAGGAAGTTCGCCAGGACAGCTAAAATACATAAAAATAGTAAAATATCACTCTGTATTCTGCATAAGTTATGATCAAATTTAGCTTTCTCAAAGCTCTGACTGTACCCGTACTTCTGTGTAAATAGACAATCTGCCTTCCTGCCACACACCTGGTAAGAGGCAAGTAGAGGAAGGTAAAATAAGTCATACCTACCAAGAGTACTTATGTTGGACTGACATTGAAGCAACTTGCCCGGGTAGGGACCCATCTAATTACATATTCCTGCCGCCATGATAACTCAGTCATGTTCCGGTTTGGAGGGTAGGTTAGCCGGTAGATTTACACGATGGGACACATATCGGCCACAAGTTTTCGACGCACCTATAACATCTATGTTGTCTATAGACCACGGTTGTCTCTTACCATCAGGAGAGCCATGTCCTTGTCCTCCAACCTCTCACAAAAAAAATCTGCATCTTTACGCCTATATCCCCGAAGAGGTAGGCAGAGGCACAACCAGGGCACTCACAACAAACCAATTAAATCCTGGTTCAATCCCGACCCGGAGATTAAACCAGGGATCTCAAGAAGTCAAATCCGACACCGAACCGCTAGACTACAGAGGCGATAAAGATAAGACAATAATTATTAAGACATGGAGCTGCTGTGATGACAGAACCGAAAGGTGGCCGTAGGAACTTCTAAATTTACCAACATTATCTTCGTCATCGTTGTGTTTGGTCTTGATACGTCTTTTATACTATTTCTTAAGTCTACTGGAAACAGAATACAAATAAAAGCTTGTTAATTTTTATTAATATTTATTGTAGGCTTTCGTTCATGTGTCAACTGCCTACGCGAACACAAACAGAGAGGTGATTGAAGAAGTTGTATACCCAGCGTTCAGTGATTGGAAGGATACTATAGAAATATGTGAAAAGTTAGATAAACGAACTCTTGATATATTGACTCCGAAGTAAGTATTTAAACCTTTCGAAATCTTACTTATAATTTTCCATAACACACTTTATAACAAACTTCGAATTACGCTTAAGCCAACCGGCCCATTTTACAGCATTGGTGTTGATTCTGCTGTGTACAAATTAAAACTATTCTAGATTCATGCTATCTTTTTCGAAGGAAACGAAAACAAAAGAGATAGAATAACATTATAGACATGTTACATTGGTCTTGATATGTCAAATTGTGACGTTTTTCATTAACGTTTTCCGAGGAATATAGTACACGTCTATAGAAATAAAATGTACAGACTAATCGGGCTACCTACTAAAAGTGTTCTGTCTCTTTCTATTAATTTTGAAAGAAGATAACAATAATTTAAAATTAGTCTAGTGAGTACGCAACGAAATTACCACCATTATTAGCGCTTTAGGGGATAATAAGTAGCCTTTTTAACTCTGCTCCTATTTTCACACATAAAAAAATTAACAAAACATCGTTTTGTTATGATGTGAATGGAGAACTAACACATTTTCTCATCTATATATCTATACTTCTTATAAATAAAAAAAAAGTATCTTCCCCGAAGAGGTAGGCAGAGGCACAACCAAGGCACCCACGACTAGCTGAAGACACTAAGTCCCACAATGTGATAGGTGATAAGCCTATCGCCAACCGGGCAGATCCAATCCCAGGCAACGTTATTTTAGAAAATTATAAATATAAATATTTCCTATTTTATTGCCCGACCCGGGAATCGAAGCCGAGACCTCAAAAAGTCAAGTCCAACACCGGACCGCTAGAGCACAGAGTTGATAAATAATAAAATCATACATAAGAAAATTATTTACATCCTGTTTGTATTATAAATGCGTCAGTTTGTAAGAATTGATGGATGTTTGTTACTCTTTCACTAAACTAAACTGCTGATCGGATTGAAATGAAACTCTACAAGAATAAAGTTAACCTATACATCAGAATAACATATAGCCTCACATAGGCTGCAATTTACAAAAAAAATTTGTTCGCGGGCAAAGCCACCAATGGAAGCTAATTTAAGAAAATAAATTAAAAAAAGAGGCGCACTCGAATACATGGGGCACACTTAAAGTTTTGCACTTCTAGCTAATCGGAACTATTTGAATTTCGAATGTAATATTTTTAAAACGTTGCAACCTTCTTAGTAATAAAAAAAAAACAATTGGCGGCAAATAATTTGTCAACTGTTTTTTTATCACACATAAAAGTTCTACGTACGCAACAGTTTAGCGCAACTTCTTTTTTCTTTCTTTAGGTATTGGCCTTCACGTTAGTATTTTGCCATTAGTCAAGTAGAAATTTGCATCAAACTTTAAATCAATTTTAATCAATTATAATTAGTCATCAGTCATAAGTCGTCAGTAAGTCATGTCTGGGTCTTAAGTAAAACGGTGGCTTCGTTACTCAAGCTCGTCTATTGAGATTTGGCTGCAGCGAGGAATTAGACGATACACCAATTTCTTCATGATTAGGTACTTGATTTGTGCACTTTCACTGAACAAAATTAATCTAATTCCCACCTAAATTAACTAATTTCACTCAATATAAACACGAAATTCAATAACTATGAAAAAATTACGACCATCTGCATTCACGATGGCGCCAAAACTCTCCAGCGCAACTTTCATATAAAAAAATAAGTTTGCTATGTTTTTAATTCACCTAAATCATATGACACTAGTTGGTTTAAATCTGAATGCCTTAGGACTTACTTTCAAATTAAACGGGTTATACTTATCTGTCAAGTATCTTGCGTCACTTAAGCTAAACTTCATACAAAATTCGAGTTTGCTATGTATCTATGGAATTCCCGCCTCTTATTACGTAGTATTTTTATACTCTTTGGTACGCAACGAAAATGGAATTAAGACGCAAAGATTTTAGAGCGATGATTTTAAAAGTTCTCTTTCTCCGCAAGACTGTACCACTAGTCTTCAAAATGCTTTTGAGAAAGAAGCACCTTGTTTAACCACCGTGAGGAGAAGGTTTGCTGAATTTGAGAGAGCTATGATTTTTGTATTTTCCCCAAAATCAAAAATTTTATGAGAGGTTTTACTTTTACCAACTCCGATGTGATAGCGTTTAATCAGCACGTAGAAAACATGCTTTGTTGGTATTTTAGACATTTGTATAGAAATCACACCAGTTTTCTATACAGACCAGTAGGGTTACTCTTGAATCTCTATATCATGCGAATTGGAAATTGGAATCGTATATGTCATTTTAGGTACTGTTGCACACAGTTCTAGCGGATTATTAACAATAATTTACAAATTAATTTAGCTTATCTGACAAAACAATTTATTGTTTACTATTAACAAAATGTTAATAATTAGTCAGTATTGTGTTCAAGAGTACCTAAAATGACATACTCGATTCCAATTTCCAATATTGCATGAATCGAGCTTCAAGAGTAACCCTACAGGTTAGTTCGACGATCTGTGTTCCTCCTGGTTTCAAAAATGATTTGATCGCATGAAAAAATGTTTAAAATGTGAAGGAGATTATTTGAAAAAGCAATAAACATAATATTTTGGTCATAACATGTTGTTTTTTAAGTTACGCAAAACTTAAAGTGTGGCCTGCGTATATAAGGCAACAGACTACGTAGAAAAACATGACTTTTGTTGTAATGTGAAGGAAGAACTGACTAAAACATTTACTCATCTTACGTTGTGTAACTGAATTTTAATATTTTATAATTATTTACTTTATAATTTGATTGACTTTTTTAAATAGATATTTACTCTGCTGAATACTCAATTCTTTGGTAGTATCGCTACGAGACAAGGTTTTTTGCCATAAAAAAAACTTACGCGGATGTTGCCGCGGTTGCATCAGCTAGTACAAATACTTGTCTAATACTTTCAGGTTCATGAATGAAATGCCAAACACGTACGTATTTACAAAGCAATTGGCTGAACACGTGGTACATGAACAGAAGGGAAAGCTTCCTGTTGTTATAATGAGGCCATCAATAGGTAACTGTTTATATAAAATTGTTTATTCATGAATGTAAAATACCAGATTAATTATAATCAAAATTCAATAATAGACACAATATTAAAATAGTTTTTTTAGCAAGATCCGACAATCTCTACATGTAATGTAGAAACAATCTCGATCACGTAAGCTTTCAAACACAAAAACGCATCGAAATCAGTCCATCCGTTAAAAAGTTATGAGGTCACAGGCAGATATACACATATGTATGTACACAGATAGGTAAACTGATACAGATACGTCAAGCTTTCCTTATATTTCTATCGGGGATTAAAAATAGTACCACGCACTGGTTCTACTGTCCTAATCCGTAGTAAAATATAGGGGAGTTACTGATTTACATATAGCGCGATTTATAACAGGTGAGCGTCGGTTAGTTTTTTAATAATAGTGACACTTTTTTTTTAATGACCAATGTGTTGCCAGCCTCGCGGTTTTCACAACTTCACCGGGCCTTGTGGTCCGAGCAGAGTGCTCAGCCCTAGACATTATTGAAATAGACTGGACTGTTCTCTACAACGCCAGCAATAAGGGCTGTCTCCCGGGAGATCATACCTCGACTTGGTCCTGCGTTCTGGTTACTGGATGGACTTGATGGAGGAGTGATGGCTC
>NJDC01009426.1:41427-57316 GCA_002245475.1 Calephelis virginiensis
AGCTACCTCACCCTCCGAACCGGAACACGTCATGACGTTATGGCGGCAGGAATAGTTAAGGCGGTGGTACCAATCCGGGTGACTCCTTGCGAAACTCTACTACCTAGTCAGATGTCATGGTGTTAGTGACGGTAAGCCTATGCTCGCCTTTTACGAGCTGCCTGGCAGGAAGGCAGATGGTCTATTCTGCAAAGGATCTCGGGTCAACACGGGGAGAAGAGCTCTTTAGCCTCGATTTCATGCAAATTTGAAATTGGGTTCGGATAGGTCATCTTATGTACTCTTGAACACAGTACTAGCAGAAAAAAATTACACTTACTCGAAAAAAATTTAACAAATCTGATAAAATGACTTTTAACTAAATGTTAAAATTTCGCTTATAGGTAATGTTTTTCAGGTTAACCAAAAACCTACTTATACGATGGTAGATTTTATAATTCAACTTGTCATTAGAACCGCTAGCATGGTGTATGTGAAAATAAATGTTTTTATATTATTGGTAGACTGGAAGAAACCGATGACGTTGAAGTCTATAATTGTTCTTCGAACCACATGCCTGTTATGACTCTTGGAGAAGTAGTAAACTTTGGAAAGGAAATGTCGGAAGATATTGTTTTAGAAGGAGTGGTATTTCCAGTTGGCGGTGAAATTACTCAGTCGAAAATAATTCATTATATAAAGGTACGTACCTACTGATTTAGCGTTTTAATAGCATATAGCTTATGAAGCTGGATGGCTTTGTAGTAGAAATGTCTTACATACATACATATCTTCACGCCAAGTCCCTTACGGGTAGGCAGAGATTATCGAGTGCCAGACCTCACGATCCTGACAGACCTGTCTGGCTTCCTTCACATTCATTACCCTTTTTATACAAACATGCCAGTTTCGGAGACTCTTGACACCAAACTCGGATAATATCCGATTGATCTGATCTTGGAATGTCAACCTTGGTCTCCCCGGGTATCTACATCCATCCACATTCGCATTGTATATCGGCTTTGTCAATCTTTCATCTGTCATTCTTTCCACATGACCGAACCAATGGAGCATGCCATTTCGCATTTTAACACCAACACTTTCTTTCAATCCCACTCTTTCTTGGACCTCACTGTTACGAATGCGGTCAGCGAGCGTTATATTAAGAGAAATGTCTTAACTTTTTGTAACGGGCTATGTCCACACCTGTGCGCATTCACCTACATTTAACGTGTCGGTTTTCAGTGCGTCTGGCTTCAAACGCTATGTCTTAAGACGCATGTGTCTAATTGTCCATTTATTTCTATGTCACATTCTTTGCAACTCTTGAATAAATCTTAACCATTAATTAGTAACAAAAACAGTAAATGTTAAAGTCCAAAGCTACTTTTCAAAATTTCGGTTCTTATTCATCCGTGATACTTGTTCTTTAATCCCTCAATATTTGATTTATTCAGTCATTTTATTTAAATTCAAATATTTTAGTTTTATCTTCCGCCATTTTGTTTTTAAAATGCATGAAATATTGCATACGAACCCACCGGTGATGGACCTGCGTAGGCCAGCGGCATGCGCTGTACTCGCTACTCGTTCTGGGGTCTGCGCATATGGTGGAGCCATATGTAGCAATTCGCAGCGACTCGCTCGGATTAGTACCTCCGTCTATATATATACCTACCTATATACCTTCCGCCATAACGTTAGCACTTGCCTTTGACGTGTTCCGGTTCGGAGGATAAGGAAGCCGACACGTAGGCTTATGAATTTGAGAATGCTTATGGGTGACCATGTGGTAAAATCATGTACACACTTATGTTGAAACAAATACGTAAACATTGTCATAATGCGCACACAGCAATCTAAACACCCGGCAGCGTGTTAAGCCAAGATCAAGCTAAGGAACTTGCTGGCCAGTGGCCAGTACCAAATGTAATATTTACACGAACCACTTGGTGCTACTTTTGACCCTTCTATTATACAAAACCTGTTTAATGTCAACACACAAGACTATGTGTGTTTAATTATAAACATTATACTTACTTTCGCTTAAAGCCTAACATTTCAGCCTCAGGTTGGCAACGCACCATTCCCATCTTTGAAGTTTCTAGGAGATTTTTTTTTAAAAAAAAGTTTAAAAACTTTATTGATGTTTTTTTACTAATATTAGCTTACATTCCAAATACTTCGGTTTTCAAATACTTCAGGAGTTTTGGTGTTTTTAGTGACTAGGTTAGCGATGAAATCGATGTTTTTTAGATATCAATAATATCCAAAGCAACATACCTACCTAGTTATGCAGTTGGAATTTTTTACATTTAATTTTATACCTTCGGGATATGAAACTTTTTTGTTGTTTGCGTGCTAATATTAGCCTACATAACAATTTTCGTCTTGACAGGACACTTCCGAGCCTAGATAGTGTGCTTATATGTTAAATTTGTTTACCTATCTATATATGTATATATATAAAAAGTAACTGGTATTAGTTTCACTTTTTACAACTCAAGGACCGGGAAAAACAACATTTTAATTTTTCCCATACAAACGAAGTTCGCGGCAATAGCTAGTAATAACATATTTTTAACCATATTCTGTAAAATATAATTAATGTATCTATGAAATTGATATGAAAGTAACAAGTAAATATTAGAACTGTGTCAATTATATCGGCTGACTATTTTAATTAAATATTTGCCCGTCGTTTCCCATAACGGCAATTTATTTATCCGCCAAATTTTATAATAATGTAGCCCATAATCTTACAAATGTTCTAATGAAATGATGAGTTCAGGTAATAGTTAAGATCTTTGGCATCTGCAAGGTGTACTTACTATTTACCATTATTAACCCGTCTGCGTGTTTGCCTCCTATTTGAAATAAAAATTAAGTGCTGTAGTACTATTTAAATTATGCGCTTCGGCTATATTCGTCAAGCTTCGGAAATCCGAATACAACTCTATATAGATACCTATCTTTAAAATATAAAGATGTATAGAGTTGTTAATACTCATAATTACCCATTTCGCTTAAATTTAGATAAGGTCAGCTGATTTAAAGAAAAAAAGAGGTATAAAGTGTAAAAAGTGTATAGCCGAAGCGCATAATTTAAATAGTAGTACTGTATATAATTTGTTTAGCCACAAACAAAAAATCTGAAGAATGAAAACTGTAACCATTTTAATCTATCTATCTATAATTTTCTCTAGGTACTCTTCCTGCATTTATTTCCAGCTCTGATTATTGACGGTCTCTTAAAGCTGGCAGGGAAAAAGACGTTGTAAGTAATTTTTCACTTTATATGTTTATAACTAGAGTCGATTTTTTATCCGAGTGTACAAAAATCTATTTTCTTAGACTTTTATTTCCAAATAACTCAAAATTATTGAAAGTTAACAATTGACTTTTATTAATTACTAGCCGACCTTGCGAACTTCGTATCGCTTGACATTAGTTAAAACAATAAAATATTGATTTCCCGTTTTCCCTGATGTTTTTCTAGTTTTTGAAGTGAAAACTTCTTTAGCGACATTGCGCACTTTTTTTGGAATGGGTAAAAACTTTTAAACTCGTGTCAGGACAAGTGACCTATGTATGAAGTACGTAAGTACGTAAAGTACGTAACAAGTAAGACGGCGCAGGGCGCTTGCGCGAATGTTTGTGTTGTCATGTTTGTGTACGATAGCGCAACAAATGAATCCCGTGTTTATGAAAACGTTATTATTATCAGAAAATTGAAAATTTACATTTTCTAATTTTTTTGTTGCCCAACGCAGAGATCGTAATACCATCTTTGGTGACTATATGGGTATGCAATTGATTTATTACCATCAGCAAGTCCGACTGCTTGTTTTCCCATCTTGTAAAAAGTTCAATTTGTACTTTTTGGATACTACTTGTGTTTTCCTTTTACCTGTGATCGCTGCGGTATCCGGCAAAGCGTTGACTGTTCAAGGTTTCGGGTTCGTTTATTGGATCAAGCAATTCCGAGCAGATTTCACCGATCACCTGGTCTCCTCGTTTACCGAGGGCTAAGCGTTAAACACCAAACCCTTCTGACAAACTGCGAGTCGCGTATTCGATTCTCGACTACCGACGGGGACAGATATTTGTATGATGCACATAGACTTTTCATTAAAGTTATAATGGTGTCGGTTCGAGGGTTTCTATACCCATACTTTTTTACCCAGAAACATACTTTTTTTATGATATTGGAAGGCAAACAAGCAGACGAATTTCCTGGTGGTAAGAAATTCATGCCTCCTAGAGACACCAAATGTGGTAATGGTGCGTTGCCAACCTGAGGCCGGGATATATTATTTACTTACTTATGAGTTCGATCAATTTGTGTATTAATTTGAGGGATATTTTATTTATTTATTTCAGTTTTATCCGAAGTTGCAAAGACCGGATCATGAATGAGTGAAACCGGTTTAAAAATCAAAATTAAACTCTACTAATTGCCGACGTTGAAAATATGAATTCGATTTCAATTCATGTAATTTTTACAGTATTTTTTTATTACAGATTGGTCAAAGTACAAAGACGGATATATAACGCGAATATTGCTATACAGTACTTTATAACGCAGCAATGGACTTTTCCTAATCAAAACGTTCTTCAACTGAGAGATAAATTAAAAAAAGGAGATGTTGAAATCTTTAACGTCGAAGATATGTCTATAGAAGGTCAGAAAGAGTATTTCCGTAAAGCGGCTATGGCCGCTAAAGTGTATCTTTTAAAGGAGAAATTGGAGAATATGCCGCAAGCAAAGAAGCATGTTAAAAGGTTTGTTAATTTTAAGTTTTATTTTATTTATTGATAATTTATTTTACACCCGCTTGTAATAAATAACTTACCACCTCGTTAGTCGAGGTATGTTGAGTCAGCGTATATGTCTAACTGAAGGGAGCAAACACGTGGATCAGATGCAGTACCAGAGAAGGCATTTGATGAATGGACTTCGATGTCTGAATTTCCGGGTCTGGGTTTTTACTACGAATATAATACAATACCGGGTATTTGGTATTTGCATATCGACCTCGGCGAAGAGACGATTGGCTATTTCGGATTCAGAGAGCGTGATTTACTTTGCAGCATCTTTTGGACAATGTTAAAATGTTAGAAACAACCAAAAATAAAAGTTTGGCGGTTAATGTCGGTACATTGTCTTATGTGGGTACGTGTAAAGTTTTTTTTTAATGTTTACATGAGCAATTTTGACAGTATTCAAAAGGATTTTTTTTCCCTAATCTGCGGTAATTCTGTGTATTAATGAAAATTGATTTTTTAAAGTACTCGGTATCCTTAAAGTACTTTAAGCACTATAAACGTGCAAAACCTGACTTTTAATGTCACAACGACAGGATTTGATAATTCTCCTTTTGAAAGGCAGGTTTAGTGGTTTTATATACATTTCATAAAACTCCGCCCAGTGCTTTGTACAAAAGCGTGAAAATTTGTGTAACTCATAAACCACGTATCAGATTTTGCTAACATTAGTTATGTGTGACCACTTCGGAATCATAACCTAGCTTTAAAAAACTCAAAGTCTGTTCGTTTTTGGCCGAGTAATGTAACAAATGTGCAAAAAAACTTACATTTAAATACACCTGAACCACAGAACATAATCTAAACTTAAATCTAAATTAAATTATTTAATTTGCAATTTTCCGCCAAAAATGTATACGTATTATTGCGTAACAAAACAGACAAAATAGTGCGCTAAGAATGAATTGGACTTACCGGAAGCTAAAACTCCCAAATACATCCAGCTCCACACAATACACACAACTAAACTGTTTTAGTAGCACCAACAATACACATACTACTAAAAACTCAATGTTGCAATGCTCGCAATAATACGTATACATTTTTTGGCGGAAAATTGCAAATTAAATAATTTTATTTAGATTTAAGTATGGATTTCCGCAAAGTAACGCCTTCTTCTATTATTTTTTTTATAATCTAAACTCTCTACGAACCTTTTTTTCGAGTCTGTTAAAAAGGGGGAGACTTTTACGGGGTCAGTCACGAAACTATTTGCAGCGTTTATAAATATTTTGAATATAAATCTTACTAACTTGCCTAAGTAATTGCTTAGTAAGTAAGTATCTTCACGCCCATATCCCCGAAGAGGTATGCAGAGGCACAACCAGGGCACCCACGACTAGCCGAAGACACTAAGTCCCACAATGTGATAGGTGACAAGCAAATCGCCAACCGTGCACATATCCAATCCCGAGCAACATTTTTTTTATTTAGAAAATTGGAAAACCCAAATTTTCTATTTGTTGCCCGACCCTGGAATCGAACCCGGGACTTCATGCAGTCAAGTCCAACACCTGAACCGCTAGACCACAGAGGCGATCACACATCATTGTTAAAATATTTACATAGGTATAATTTTAAATTGTATGTAAATAAAAATGTAAGAAGTTGCGAGTTGTTAATGGCACTAGAAGGTCAATAAAAATATCAAATTTTAAGAACAATATGTTAAACGAATCCATATTTAGATTATTATTTCTATTTTTTTTTCAGAATTCGCATGTTCTGGACTGCAGTGACGTATGTGTTCAGTTTTCTCACTCTGTATTGTATTATCAATTCAACGACATTCAAAAACATTTGTCAGTGTTGTTGTTCGATATTTGTATGAATTTAAAATAAATAACATTTTAAAATATTTGAGGCTCTCATTTAATGCCTTCATCACTTGATACATAAATGTCTTTAAGCGAGTAATGTTCTGTGCTTCAACCCAAGTCCCTTAGAGTATAGGGTACCAAACCTCACGATCCTGGCAGTCCCGCCTGGTTTCTTCCACATTCGTTACCCTTTTCATAGAAACACGCCGGTTTCGGAAACTCTTGACACCATTTTTGGATAACACCCGAGCAATTTGATCGTGGAATGTCAACCTAGGTCGCCCCGGATACCCATAACCATTCACACTGTATCACATTCCACATTCGTATTGTATATCTATCAATATCAATCTTTCATCTGTCATTCTATTTACATGTCCGAACCATTGACCTCTATATATATTCCTATTTCTATGGTCCGACCCTTTTTCGAATATCAGGTCGTCACTTGATAAACATGAAATATGTTTTTTTTATTATTTTTTATGTAAAAGGTCAGCGAACAATAATACAACTACACTGATGATATGAGATAAACGTGGTCTATAGACAGGGCCGGATTTAGGGGAAGGCAATTAGGACGAGAGCCCCGGGGCCTCCACAAATGAATTATGAAGTCTCTAAAGTGGGTCCACTTCATAAAGAATATTTCAAATTTCGACTAGTAGACACTAATACTTTTTTTAAATATTTTTTAATTACAGCACTGTGTACAAATATGACATTGTTCTTGAATATTAATAGAAATCATTGATCTATATTTGTTCACTCCAATCAGGCAATCAGTAAAATATCAAAATCTTAAACGGTCCTGAATTGAGGCCCTTGCAATTTATACTCATCTTGAGGGAGTGCCCCATTGGCTCCATGGCAAACTGGGATGGTACTTGTTTGCAGCCTTGTACTTGTTGGGTAATCGATTTTGTGTTGATTTTGTGGCAACAAAAGCTCATAAGGTTTTGTTCGTTAAAACTAAAATTTAATTTCAGATAAACCTTGTTTCCAGTGATATTCTCATATTATCTACTTGGTTTCACAATAAATTGTATACTGCAAAGCTCGACTGAAAAAAATAGTTTATTTGGGCCAGGGGTCTCAACTCCTTTGTAGCTTTAAGATCTTCAGACAGATCACAGATGCTACAGGTGCGTCACTGTACTGAATTTTGCGAGACTACCGCCTACTCTACCCTCCCGACCGGGACATGACGCACTCATTAAGGCAGCAGGAATAGTTAAGGAGGTGGAAACCTGTCCAGGTAAGGTTTAGTAATTACATATTCCCCACTTTAAGATCGATTCTACATTGAGCGGCAAACCGTGCCATTGTACGGTGACACAAATTTTAACTTTAATCTGGAAAATGTTAAGCAAAAATTCATCCTGATATCAGGTTGGCAACGCACCATTACCATCTTTGGTGTCTCTAGGCGGCGTGAATTTCTTACCATCAGCAAATCCGTCTGCTTGTTTGCCTTCCTATAACATAAAAAAAAACACATTTCTTTTTTGTTGACCGACCCGGAGATCAAACTCGAGACCTTATTAAGTGAAGTACAAAGACCGGACCGCTAGTCCACAAAGGCTTTTTTTATGTTATTGTATTTATTACAGTACCTATTTAAATAATTCTGTAAAACAGAATTGCTAACACTTAATCAGATGTTAAATAATTTTATTGTTAAGAAATTGTTACATACGTAGGTCAAAATATAAGTTTTGCGTAACTTAAAAAAACAACATGTTATGACTAAAAATTATGTTTACTGCTTTTCAAAATTATCTCCTTTACATTTTAAACATTTTTCATGCGATCGAACCATTTTTTAAAACAGGAGGACCACCGATCTGAAGGCATGTTCTCTACGTGCTGATTGAATGCTATCACTGTCTCTTCGAAGTTGGTAAAAGTAAAACCTCTCATCATATATTTGATTTTGGGAAAATACAGAAATCACAGGATGCTAGGTCGATGCTATGCGCAGAATGAGTGACGAGATGTACTTTTTCGGAAGCTAAAAATGACTTTGCATTGTTGGCCGTGTGTGAAGAAGCGTTATAAACCGCTTCCTAATACACCATTATTAGGAAGCGGCTTTTGGGTCGTCTTTCGCAAACTTTTTCTAACACCCTGGGTAAACAAATGGTAGAATACCACTCGGTATTAACACTCTTTTGATCTTCAAGTGGAATTGTACAGACGGGACCCGTAGCTGAGAAAAAAAAATGCGATAAATTTTTTTTAACAACGTTTCTCGCCTGTCTCACTTTTATTGGCCTGTTCTCATTTTTAAACACCCATTCGCAAGATTGCTGTTTTTTACGGGTTCAAAATAATAAATCCACGTTTCGTCTACTGTGACAATGTCATAAACAGCATTGGGATGTCCGTTGTCGTACTTCAGTAGCATCGGTGAGAACCATTCCACGCGAGCAGGCTTCTGCTCCGCTGAATTTGGCTCATACCAATCCCCAATAGCTCTCGAATTGTCTCATAGGCTTTCTTAAATTACTACGACATTCATCGTGTAAAGGAACTCGACCTCTCTCAAATTCAGCATCGCCTCACGATGCTTGTCTCCCAACAGCATTTTGAAGACGAGCGGCACAGTCTTGAAGAGAAAGGGGACTTTTAAAATCATAAAAAACCATCGCTCTAAAATTATTTCGACTTAATTCCATTTTCGTTGCGTACGTAGAACTTTGATGTGTGATAAAATAACAATTAACAAATGGTTTCCCGCCAATTGTTTTTTTATTACTAAGAAGGTTGCAACTAGAGGATTCGGTCCCGGTCGATTCTTCTATTCCCGGGATTTCGGGATTATCAGCAGCCAATCTCGGGATCCCGAGATTGTATTGGTGAATAGTACTTTATAGAAAGTGTAAGAAAAAAACAGTAAAATAAATATCAAAATCAACTTTTTTTGATCTTTATTTAAATCCTTAAAAAATAAAAGAAAATCATATTTATTTTGATAAAGTGACTGAACTGGCAAAATTACCTAGTTTCTTTATTTTTTTTACAATGAACTCAAAAAAATATCAACGTCTTAAAACTTTTATAAATTTTTAAAAGCAAGGACGTTTCGTTTCACGTTCCCGACAATCCCGGGATTTATTAAATTTAATCTAGAAAATTATGGGGCTAATATATGACGGGATCCCGGACTTCGAGATCCCGAGATCGAATCCTCTAGTTGCAACGTTCTAAAAATATAACATTCGTAATTCAAATAGTTCCGATAAGCTAGAAGTGCAAAACTTTGTATGTGTAGTAAACAGTTTGGATTTACCAAATGTTGCTAAACCGTTGAAGCAAGCATGGAATTGTTAAAACCTGGAAGAACTCGTAGTATACATTAAGTGTATTCTATGATCTCTCTGAGGCTTTCAACTGTTTATCAAGATACTTTGATCCAGAAATTACGGAGTTAAGAACAAAGCTCTTGATGTCATCTCATATTTGAATAATAGAGTTCAGAGGGTTTAAATAAATGGTAAAAAATCCCGGGGTATTCTTGCTCTATTCTTGGTTAATTTTTATCTACACTAATATTATAAAGAGGAAAACTTTGTTTGTTTGTTTGGAATGAATAGGCTTAAAAATTACTGGACCGATTTTATAAATTATTTCACTCTTCGAAAACTACATTATCCACAAGTAACATATTCTATTTATTTTTATTTTGAAAAAAAAAATAGGGTTTCGTAAGATCTCTGGGTTGTAAAAAATCAACTAGAAAAGTTACTTATTTTGCGTATGCTGCCTAAACGTTTGTAGAAAAAGAAAAAGTTTTAATGTCTAGATACGAAACATATTTTGTTTGTTAATTTTGTCTTTTTATATGTTAAAATTACACCATCTATGGAAAAACACATGTGTAAAAAACGGTAAATGTTATTTTTCACGGCGAAATAACTTGATAGGCACTGCCAATAAGTTCAAACATTATATAATATTGTTGGGAACTTGAGGAGTTCCTATAGCCACCTTCCAGCTAGAGATGTGAGATTAGTAGAAAATAATCGATTACATAAAAATCGATTTTTCTTAATTCAAAATTAATAGAATTCTCAAAAATCGATTTTAATAAAATGTAATAATCGATTTCTGCGCAAATAACGGCACCTGTTATTTAAAAGTACATGATTTTCATATTCGTACAAAATATGTATATTAACCATTTTCTGATTATAAAAGCACCGGAAACGGAAATAGAAGGTATAAGATAAGATATAATTACTATCCTGACAATAAACAACACCAGAACACTCGTTCTGGTGTTATGCTATGACCACGCAAAACAGGGATTCATTTTTTTCATAATATTAATTAATACGTGGAGCAAAAACTTTGGACCCCTTTTTACGAAAATTGCGCTGACGGAGGATTAGTCACAAAAGTGCATTAACTAAAAAAATAAAACATTACACATACTACCTTACAGTTTAAATAAATATAGGTATTGATAACTGATGGAGCACAAACTGTATTCATAAAGTTTGAAAACAAAGTACCTAGTTGGTCTTGATAAATGCAATGGCGTTGTAAGTAAAAATATAATAATTGGCCTAATTTATGGTCGAATTCCAACCAATGGGCGATCACTAGTATAGATAAGTAGACATTGGTGCTGATTCTGCTGTGTAAAATGTAAACTTATTTTAGATAAACATATTTTTCAAATAAAAAACGACGGG
Source organism: Calephelis virginiensis (assembly GCA_002245475.1). NCBI lineage: Eukaryota > Metazoa > Arthropoda > Insecta > Lepidoptera > Riodinidae > Calephelis > Calephelis virginiensis. The sequence continues at coordinate 52,757 of NJDC01009426.1, forward strand.
TTGCGCTCCGTGAATGCCAGCAAAAGTGAAAACTTGAATATTAACGTTGTGCATTTTTTTATATTTTTGAATGGTTTAAAGTTTATCAGTGTTAAAGTAGGTACTATAATTTATGTAGTAGAATACAATATTCATTAATTGCGCTATCGTACACAAACATGACAACATGACACTCGCTCAAGCGGCCTGCGCCCTCTAACGAATTTTCGTCTTACGAAATTTCAGGTCGCGTGTCCTGACACAGGTTTAGAAGTTTTTACCCGATCCAAAAAAAGTGGGCAACGCCGCTAAAGAAGTTTTCACTTCAAAAAAATAATAAATACGGAACCCTTTAGAAATATCAAATTAGTCCGAACATAAATTATGTCGTTTAAAATCAACTCTTACCAAGGAATATATTAAGAGTCTATAGAAATGTGTACTATTCTGACAGCACTGGAAGTGTTTTGTCTCTTTCTAATACGTTAACAGAAGATAGCGATAACTTAAAATTACTTTTGTGAGTGTACAAAATTACCACCATTGAACGTATTAAATTAAGGGCAATTAAAATAATAATGTCTACAATAGCAACTCCAGATTGCGACCTCTGGCCCTTACTGATTTATAAATTCGTAGACGTAAACCACAAGTCATTGTGATTTACAACTGTGTGGTTGTTTGGTTACAATACCGTAAGTATTTGCATACACACTAGTAATATTCATAATAATATTTAGTAGTAGTAGTAGTGGTAAAAAGTACCACCTATCCGGTAGTAGTTTTTGAATTATATAGACGCGTTACAAGAATCTTTGTATAGATCTACGTAATAAAAGCTATTTTGAATTTGAATTTGAAAGTTTTATCTTCACGCCCATATCTCTGAAGTGGTAGGCATTAGCACCCACGACTAATCGAAGATACTAAGTCTTACAATGTGGTAGGTAGGAAGCTTATCACAAGCTGGGCACATATCCAATCCTGGGCAACGTTATTTTTATTAGGAAATTGGAAAAACCACATTTTCTTTTTGTTGCCCGACCCGGGAATCGAACCCGGGACCTCATGAAGTCAAGTCTAACACCTGCACCGCTAGACCACAAGGGTAATATTAATATTTCAGCTCAATAAAAATGAAAATTGCCATGTGACAAAAAATAACCGATAATTTTTAGTTAGTAATAAGACGGTTTGTCATATAAATATTTATGCTTTTTTAGCAGTCCGTTCCAGCTTCGCACGGGTAAACAAACTTCCATATTATTATACATATCAACCTTCCTCTTAAATTACTATACAGTAGAAGTTCCTTATTCGCGGGGTATGCGTTCCGTAAATATGCCGCGAATACAGAAACCGTGAATATGGAATGGTAATTTGTATGGGTTCCTAGATGACGAAATAAAAAAGCAAATTGTAGATAAAAAAATGTTTAGTTGAACTTTCTGATCATACAGGTTGATTAATTACATATTATCATCAGGTTTAGGCAATGGTTTAAAGAATTTAGTATTTTTTTCTTGTTTCTAGACGTCATTGTAATAAGGTCTATTTTATTTTTTATCCTTCTACTGACATTTCGACAAAGGATAGCGAATGCATTTTTTTAGGTAGGTACATGTACGCATCGATATTTAGATTTGATCCGCGAATAAAGAAATCTTAGACCGCGAATATAGGAATTGGATCGCATTTTTTCAATCCGCGAATAGTGAAAACGCGAATAAAGGAAGCGCGAATAAGGAACTTCCACTGTACAACAACAAAACTTCATCAGAATCCGTTACGAAAACATTTAAACATACATAGGGACAGACGGCGGAAAACAACTTTGTTTTATACTATGTAGTGTTTTTTAGTATAACAAAAAATATTCAATTTTGTATATTTAGATGACACACTTATTAAAATCGAATTCGTTACCCAGACCCAGAAACAGACAAACATGTTCATCACATAAATGCCTGCCCACGTCGAGAATCGAATCCGATTTTCCCGCATGTAGGAGATACAATAGACTGTCTCGTTAACTCGATTAAAGAGACAAGATTACGTAATTAATAGAATAATATAAAACCCATGATTAATAAAACACGTCTCTACAATTTTATAATTTGTCGCTTCACAGAAAAAATACCAGTTTATGTTGCGCATTCTTATTGTGTTGTTGTGTTAGGTAAATATAAAAAAATAATTACCATACTTAACTCCACAGACCTACCGCGGTGTTGGGGTTCAATTACTGACGAGGGCAGGTATTTGTGGGTTGAATAGTGTGATCTGTATTTCCGGATTTGGGAGTTTATTTTACACTGGTATTTTTTAAAGTATTTCTATGTATTAGTATCATTGATTAACATCCATAACACAAACACAATTTGCTTACTTTGTAGTTAGATCAATATGTGTAATATGTATAGTTCAGTCAATGTCATTACCCTCATAATGTTTCAAGCATACAGGTATTTCATTAGAGTTGGATTTAGATGCTGCACAGTCTGTACTTCAAAATTAATCTATTGCGATGTTTACTTTTGGTTCGGGGGTGGTGGCACCGAAAGGATTCGGGTTGTATTTTTTAAATGAAAACTTCTTTAGCGGCATTGCGAACTTTTTTGGAATGGGTAAAAACTTCTAAACTGGCGTCAGGTCGTCAGAACATAAGACGACGCACTGCGCATGCGCGAATAAGATGGCGCGAGATCTAAAATAAAACGTAGATTCATTGCTGTTTTTGTATTGCTTAGATATTTCCGAAGAGTATAGGATGCGCAATGGATAATACGCCGCAATATACCTACCATTATATTCTCACTATAGCAGATACGTGTAATGTCAACAGACATTGCTCTATTTGTTCCGTCTTGAAAATAAGCTTTATGTGTAGACGAGCAATGTTCGTTGTACAGATAATATGACGACGCTCCTAGCCGTCACGTGGTCTTACTTAAGCGAGTTTTGGTCAAGCCAAACGCAGGTTATTTATATGAAAATAATATTTTTGCACAAATGATAGTACTTCCATACTGAGAATTAAAGCAATTCGTGCAAAATGATTCCCTAATCATTCCAAAATATCAAAAATGCACAACGTAAATATTAAAGTTTTCACTTCTGCTCCCGGGTTGCACTCCCGGAGTGCTTTTTTATCTTTATTGTATTTTTATTTATAGCGTCCGGTGATGGATAGGGTAATTAATTTAAAAAAATACTTTAATTATATATTTTTCATAAATGTCAATACTTTTCGACGTGTCTGGCCGTGAAAGTTTATTTTTTTCCTTTGTTACCAGTAGTAAGATCGGTAAATTTTTTTCCGTTTTTACTACTGCAGTTGTAAGTTGCAAGAAGGGAAACACTAAATTGCCCATCTTACTACCAAGTGACTATAGTTGTTACACGGGTAACTTATTTGCCGTTATTACTACTGCAGCTGTAAGTTGTTAGAATGAAAATATTGTGTTACCCGTCTTACTACTACCCAATTGTAGTTGTTACACGGGTAACTTGGTAGCATTGCAGTAGTAACCAAAGAAATATTAAATTGTCTGTGTCACTACCTACCTAAAAAATAAACATTGTCCATCTTCAAGACATAGTCTACAAATCAAGTTGTATACAAAGTGAAAGATGTAAAATAAGCCTTTATTTTGCTAATTCCGCGTAAGCAGTGTAACCGTTGTGGCAAATAATCCTCCAAACGTCACGGAATGTGACAAGCCTAACTGACGTTCCCACCACCCACCTCCGCGACCAGAACACGAATATAGGAAGAGCTCGGGAAACAATATAAATTGTCACGTTCTTTACATGTGACAACCCTACCTAAAGTTCCCACCTCCCACCTCCGCAACCAGATCACAAATAGAGAGGAAACAAAACCACTTGACACGTTCTTCGCCAACTTTGTCGACGCACTCACCACAGAGAACACCAAATCGCACTCGACGTACGTTTCGCCTCTACACCGAGGCATCCTCAGGAATTCGACCGTACCGTACAAACGACGACACCCGAGTCGCGGAGGTGGGTGGTGGGAACGTCAGTTAGGCTTGTCACATTCTGTGTCGTTTGGAGGATTATTTGCCACAACGGTTACACTGCTTACGCGGAATTAGCAAAATAAAGGCTTATTTTACATCTTTTACAATGGATTTCCGCAAAGTAACGCCTGATTCAATAAAAAATGTATACAAAGTGATTAATTTCCTGGGCTATGATTGATAGAGAGATAAAAAAAAATGGAATCAAACTTTATTGTTTAAAAGGTCACAAATAATAAAAAAATCATAAAAACTTTTATTTTTACAAAAACAAACTTTAAAGAATATTTTTTTATGATATTGGAAGGCAAACAAACTGACGGATTTCCTGATGGTACAAAATTCACGCCGCCTAGAGACACCAAAAAAGTATCTTCACGCCCATATCCCCGAAGAGGTAGGCTGAGGCACAACCAGGGCACCCACGACTAGCCGAAGATACTAAGTCCGACAATGTGATAGGTGACAAGCCTATCGTCAACCGGGCACATAACCTATCCCGAGCAACATTTTTTTTTATTATTAAAAAATTGGA